>JAHLWY010000459.1:0-32531 GCA_020002185.1 Paraescarpia echinospica
CCAGCATGATGAAGTGGAAGGCTGGAGTGTGCCGCCGTCCGGGGCATTATGTTAGTACCTGCTATAGTTCCAGTTGGTCCCACCATGATGAGGTGGAAGGCTGGAGTGTGCCACCGTCTGGTGCATTATTTTAGTACAAGCTATAGTCCCACTTGGTCCCAGCATGATGAGGTGGAAGGCTGGAGTGTGCCGCCGTCTGAGGCATTATGTTAGTACATACTATAGTCCCAGTTGGTCCCAGCATGATGAGGTGGAAGGCTGGAGTGTGCTTAGTGCGAGGCATTATGACCAAAGTATATGCTATAGTCCCAGTTGGATGTATGATGAGGTGGGAAGGCTGGAGTGTGCCATAAAGTCTGAGGCATTACACGTTAGTACATGCTATGATCTAGATGGACCAGCATGATGAGGTGGAAGGAAGGCTTTGGAGTGTGCTTGCCATCCGAAAGACATTAAGAGGATTAGTACATGCTATAGTCCCAGTTAGTCCCAACATGATGATGATATTGAGGTGGAAGGCTGAGTGTGCCACAGTGCGGGGCATTATGTTAGTATATGCTATAGTCCCAGTTGGTCCCAACATGATGTGGAAGGTTGCAGTGTGCCGCCGTCTAGGGTATTATGTTAGTACGTGCTATAGTCCCAGTTGGTCCCAGCATGATGAAGTGGAAGGCAGGAGTGTGCCGCAGTGCGGGGCATTATGTTAGTACACACTATAGTCCCAGTTGGTCCCAGCATGATGAGGTGGAAGGCTGGAGTGTGCCGCCGCCCGGTGCATTATGTTAGTACATGCTATAGTCCCAGTTGGACCCAGCATGATGAAGTGGAAGGCTGGAGTGTGCCGCCGTCTAGGGCATTATGTTAGTACATGCTATAGTCCCAGTTGGTCCCAGCATGATCAGGTGGAAGGCTGGAGTGTGCCGCCGTCCGGGGCATTAAGTTAGTATATCCTATAGTCGCAGTTGGTCCCAGCATGATGAGGTGGAAGGATGGATTGTGCCGCCGTCTGGGGCATTATTTTAGTACAAGCTATAATCCCAGTTGGTCCCAGCATGATGAGGTGGAAGGCTGGAGTGTGGCGCGGTGCGGGGCATTGTGTTAGTACATGCTATAGTCCCAGTTGGTCCCAGCATGATGAGGTGGAAGGCTGGAGTGTGCCGCAGTGCGGGGCATTATGTTAGTATATGCTATAGTCCCAGTTGGTCCCAGCATGATGATGTGGAAGGCTGTAGTGTGCCGCCGTCTAGGGCATTACGTTAGTACATGCTATAGTCACAGTTGGACCCAGCATGATGAGGTGGAAGGCTGGAGTGTGCCGCCGTCCGGGGCATTAAGTTAGTACATGTTATAGTCCCAGTTAGTCCCAGCATGATGAGGTGGAAGGCTGGAGTGTTCCGCAGTGCGGGGCATTATGTTAGTATATGCTATAGTCCCAGTTGGTCCCAACATGATGAGGTGGAAGGTTGCAGTGTGCCGCCGTCTAGGGTATTATGTTAGTACATGCTATAGTCCCAGTTGCTCCCAGCATGCTGAGGTGGAAGGCTGGAGTGTGCCGCCGTCCGGAGCGTAATGTTAGTACATGCTATAGTCCCAGTTGGTCCCAGCATGATGAGGTGGAAGGCTGGAGTGTGCCGTCGTCTGGGGCATTATGTTAGTACATGCTATAGCCCCAGTTGGTCCAAGCATGATGAGGTGGAAGGCTGGAGTGTGCCGCCGTCCGGGGCATTATGTTAGCACATGCTATAGTCACAGTTGGTCCCAGCATGATGAGGTGGAAGGCTGGAGTGTGGCGCAGTGCGGGGCATTATGTTAGTACATGCTATAGTCCCAGTTGGTCCCAGCATGATGAGGTGGAAGGCTGGAGTGTGCCGCAGTGCGGGGCATTATGGTAGTATATGCTATAATCCCAGTTGGTCCCAACATGATGTGGTGGAAGGTTGCAGTGTGCCGCCGTCTAGGGTATTATGTTAGTACATGCTATAGTCCCAGTTGGTCCCAGCATGATGAAGTGGAAGGCTGCAGTGTGCCGCCGTCCAGGGCATTATGTTAGTACGTGCTATAGTCCCAGTTGGTCCCAGCATGATGAAGTGGAATGCAGGAGTGTGCTGTAGTGCGGGGCATTATGTTAGTACATGCTATAGTCCCAGTTGGACCCAGCATGATGAAGTGGAAGGCTGGGGTGTGCCGCCGTCTAGGGCATTATGTTAGTACATGCTATAGTCCCAGTTGGTCCCAGCATGATCAGGTGGAAGGCTGGAGTGTGCCGCCGTCCGGGGCATTAAGTTAGTACATGCTATAGTCGCAGTTGGTCC
The DNA here is from genome assembly GCA_020002185.1 of Paraescarpia echinospica. Taxonomy (NCBI): domain Eukaryota; kingdom Metazoa; phylum Annelida; class Polychaeta; order Sabellida; family Siboglinidae; genus Paraescarpia; species Paraescarpia echinospica. The sequence goes on from JAHLWY010000459.1 coordinate 2,313, forward strand.
CAGCATGATGAGGTGGAAGGATGGATTGTGCCGCCGTCTGGGGCATTACGTTAGTACATGCTATATTCCCAGTTGGTCCCAGCATGATGAGGTGGAAGGCTGGAGTGTGCCGCCGTCCGGGGCAATATGTTAGTACACACTATAGTACCAGTTGGTCACAGCATGATGAGGTGGAAGGCTGGAGTGTGAAGCAGTGCGGGGCATTATGTTAGTATATGCTATAGTCCCAGATGGTCCCAGCATGATGTGGTGGAAGGCTGGAGTGTGCCGCCGTCCGGGGAATTATGTTAGTACATGCTATAGTCCCAGTTGGTCCAAGCATGATGAGGTGGAAGGCTGGAGTGTGCCGACGTCCGGAACATTATGGTAGTACATGCTGTAGTCCCAGTTGAACCCAGCATGATGAAGTGGAAGGCTGGGGTGTGCCGCCGACCGGGGCATTATGTTAGTACATGCTATAGTCCCAGTTGGTCCCAGCATGATGTGGTGGAAGGCTGGAGTGTGCCGCAGTGTGGGGCATTACGTTATTACATGCTATAGTCCCAGTTGGTCCCAACATGATGAGGTGGAAGGTTGCAGTGTGCCGCCGTCTAGGGTATTATGTTAGTACATGCTATAGTCCCAGTTGGTCCCAGCATGATGAAGTGGAAGGCTGGAGTGTGCCGCCGTCCAGGGCATTATGTTAGTACGTGCTATAGTCCCAGTTGGTCCCAGCATGATGAAGTGGAAGGCAGGAGTGTGCCGCAGTGCGGGGCATTATGTTAGTACACACTATAGTCCCAGTTGGTCCCAGCATGATGAGGTGGAAGGCTGGAGTGTGCCGCCGTCCGGGGCATTATGTTAGTACATGCTATAGTCCCAGTTGGACCCAGCATGATGAAGTGGAAGGCTGGGGTGTGCCGCCGTCTAGGGCATTATGTTAGTACATGCTATAGTCCCAGTTGGTCCCAGCATGATCAGGTGGAAGGCTGGAGTGTGCCGCCGTCCGGGGCATTAAGTTAGTACATGCTATAGTCGCAGTTGGTCCCAGCATGATGAGGTGGAAGGATGGAGTGTGCCGCCGTCTGGGGCATTACGTTAGTACATGCTATATTCCCAGTTGGTCCCAGCATGATGAGGTGGAAGGCTGGAGTGTGCCGCCGTCCGGGGCAATATGTTAGTACACACTATAGTACCAGTTGGTCACAGCATGATGAGGTGGAAGGCTGGAGTGTGAAGCAGTGCGGGGCATTATGTTAGTATATGCTATAGTCCCAGATGGTCCCAGCATGATGTGGTGGAAGGCTGGAGTGTGCCGCCGTCCGGGGAATTATGTTAGTACATGCTATAGTCCCAGTTGGTCCAAGCATGATGAGGTGGAAGGCTGGAGTGTGCCGACGTCCGGAACATTATGTTAGTACATGCTGTAGTCCCAGTTGGACCCAGCATGATGAAGTGGAAGGCTGGGGTGTGCCGCCGACCGGGGCATTATGTTAGTACATGCTATAGTCCCAGTTGGTCCCAGCATGATGTGGTGGAAGCCTGGAGTGTGCCGCAGTGTGGGGCATTATGTTAGTATATGCTATAGTCCCAGTTTGTACCAGCATGATGAGGTGGAAGGCTGGAGTGGGCCGCCGTCTAGGGCATTACGTTATTACATGCTATAGTCCCAGTTTGTCCTAGCATGATGAGGTGGAAGGTTGGAGTGTGCCGCCGTACGGGGCATTAAGTTAGTACATGCTATAGACCCAGTTGGTCCCAGCATGATGAGATGGAAGGCTGGAGTGTGCCTCCGTCTGGAGCATTATGTTAGTACATGCTATATTCCAAGTTGGTCCCAGCATGATAAGGTGGAAGGCTGGAGTGTGCCGCAATCTGGGGCATTATGTTAGTACATGCTATAGCCCCAGTTGGTCCAAGCATGAAGAGGTGGAAGGCTGGAGTGTGCCGCCGTCCGGGGCATTATGTTAGTACATGCTATAGACCCAGTTGGTCCCAGCATGATATGGTGGAAAGTTGGAGTGTGCCGCCGTCCGGGGCATTATGATAGTACATGCTATAGTCCCAGATGGTCCCAACATGATGAAGTGGAAGGCTGGAGTGTGACGCCGTCGGGGGCATTATGTTAGTACATGCTATAGTTCCAGTTGGTCCCACCATGATGAGGTGGAAGGCTGGAGTGTGCCGCCCTCTGGGGCATTATTTTAGTACAAGCTATAATCCCAGTTGGTCACAGCATGATGAGGTGGAAGGCTGGAGTGTGGCGCGGTGCGGGGCATTGTGTTAGTACATGCTATAGTCCCAGTTGGTCCCAGCATGATGAGGTGGAAGGCTGGAGTGTGCCGCAGTGCGGGGCATTATGATAGTATATGCTATAGTCCCAGTTGGTCCCAGCATGATGAGGTGGAAGGCTGGAGTGTGCCGCCGTCTAGGGCATTACGTTAGTACATGCTATAGTCACAGATGGACCCAGCATGATGAGGTGGAAGGCTGGAGTGTGCCGCCGTCCGGGGCATTAAGTTAGTACATGCTATAGTCCCAGTTAGTCCCAGCATGATGAGGTGGAAGGCTGGAGTGTGCCGCAGTGCGGGGCATTATGTTAGTATATGCTATAGTCCCAGTTGGTCCCAACATGATGAGGTGGAAGGTTGCAGTGTGCCGCCGTCTAGGGTATTATGTTAGTATATGCTATAGTCCCAGTTGCTCCCAGCATGATGAGGTGGAAGGCTGGAGTGTGCCGCCGTCCGGAGCGTAATGTTAGTACATGCTATAGTCCCACTTGGTCCCAGCATGATGAAGTGGAAGGCTGGAGTGTGCCGCCGTCCGGGGCATTATGTTAGTACATGTTATAGTCCCAGAAGGTCCCAGCATGATGAAGTGGAAGGCTGGAGTGTGCCGCCGTCCAGGGCTTTATGTTAGTACGTGCTATAGTCCCAGTTGGTCCCAGCATGATGAAGTGGAAGGCAGGAGTGTGCCGCAGTGCGGGGCATTATGTTAGTACACACTATAGTCCCAGTTGGTCCCAGCATGATGAGGTGGAAGGCTGGAGTGTGCCGCCGCCCGGTGCATTATGTTAGTACATGCTATAGTCCCAGTTGGACCCAGCATGATGAAGTGGAAGGCTGGAGTGTGCCGCCGTCTAGGGCATTATGTTAGTACATGCTATAGTCCCAGTTGGTCCCAGCATGATCAGGTGGAAGGCTGGAGTGTGCCGCCATCCGGGGCATTAAGTTAGTATATCCTATAGTCGCAGTTGGTCCCAGCATGATGAGGTGGAAGGATGGATTGTGCCGCCGTCTGGGGCATTATTTTAGTACAAGCTATAATCCCAGTTGGTCCCAGCATGATGAGGTGGAAGGCTGGAGTGTGGCGCGGTGCGGGGCATTGTGTTAGTACATGCTATAGTCCCAGTTGGTCCCAGCATGATGAGGTGGAAGGCTGGAGTGTGCCGCCGTGCGGGGCATTATGTTAGTATATGCTATAGTCCCAGTTGGTCCCAGCATGATGAGGTGGAAGGCTGGAGTGTGCCGCCGTCTAGGGCATTACGTTAGTACATGCTATAGTCACAGTTGGACCCAGCATCATGAGGTGGAAGGCTGGAGTGTGCCGCCGTCCGGGGCATTAAGTTAGTACATGCTATAGTCCCAGTTGGTCCCAGCATGATGAGGTGGAAGGCTGGAGTGTGCCGCCGTCTGAGGCATTATGTTAGTACATGCAATATTCCCAGTTGGTCCCAGCATGATGAGGTGGAAGGCTGGAGTGTGCCGCCGACTGGGGCATTATGCTAGTACATGCTATAGTCCCAGTTGGTCCCAGCATAATGAGGTGGAAGGCTGCAGTGTGTCGCAGTGCGGGGCATTATGTTAGTAAATGCTATAGTCCCAGTTGTTCCCAGCATGATGAGGTGGAAGGCTGGAGTGTGCCGCAATCTGGGGCATTATGTTAGTACATGCTATAGCCCCAGTTGGTCCAAGCATGATGAGGTGGAAGGCTGGAGTGTGCCGCCGTCCTGGGCTTTATGTTAGTACATGCTATAGTCCCAGTTGGTCACAGCATGATGAGGTGGAAGGCTGGAGTGTGAAGCAGTGCGGGGCATTATGTTAGTATATGCTATAGTCCCAGATGGTCCCAGCATGATGTGGTGGAAGGCTGGAGTGTGCCGCCGTCCGGGGAATTATGTTAGTCCATGCTATAGTCCCAGTTGGTCCAAGCATGATGAGGTGGAAGGCTGGAGTGTGCCGACGTCCGGAACATTATGTTAGTACATGCTGTAGTCCCAGTTGGACCCAGCATGATGAAGTGGAAGGCTGGGGTGTGCCGCCGACCGGGGCATTATGTTAGTACATGTTATAGTCCCAGTTGGTCCCAGCATGATGAAGTGGAAGGCTGGAGTGAGCCTCCGTCCGGAGCATTATGTTAGTACGTGCTATAGTCCCAGTTGGTCCCAGCATGATGAAGTGGAAGGCAGGAGTGTGCCGTCGTCTGGGGCATTATTTTTGTACAAGCTATAGTCCCAGTTGGTCCCAGCATGAAGAGGTGGAAGGCTGTAGTGTGCCGCCGTCCGGGGCATTATGTTAGTACATGCTATAGTCCCAGTTGGTCCCAGCATGATGAGGTGGAAGGCTGGAGTGTGGCGCAGTGCGGGGCATTATGTTAGTACATGCTATAGTCCCAGTTGGTCCCAGCATGATGAGGTGGAAGGCTGGAGTGTGCCGCAGTGCGGGGCATTATGGTAGTATATGCTATAATCCCAGTTGGTCCCAACATGATGTGGTGGAAGGTTGCAGTGTGCCGCCGTCTAGGGTATTATGTTAGTACATGCTATAGTCCCAGTTGGTCCCAGCATGATGAAGTGGAAGGCTGCAGTGTGCCGCCGTCCAGGGCATTATGTTAGTACGTGCTATAGTCCCAGTTGGTCCCAGCATGATGAAGTGGAATGCAGGAGTGTGCTGTAGTGCGGGGCATTATGTTAGTACATGCTATAGTCCCAGTTGGACCCAGCATGATGAAGTGGAAGGCTGGGGTGTGCCGCCGTCTAGGGCATTATGTTAGTACATGCTATAGTCCCAGTTGGTCCCAGCATGATCAGGTGGAAGGCTGGAGTGTGCCGCCGTCCGGGGCATTAAGTTAGTACATGCTATAGTCGCAGTTGGTCCCAGCATGATGAGGTGGAAGGATGGATTGTGCCGCCGTCTGGGGCATTACGTTAGTACATGCTATATTCCCAGTTGGTCCCAGCATGATGAGGTGGAAGGCTGGAGTGTGCCGCCGTCCGGGGCAATATGTTAGTACACACTATAGTACCAGTTGGTCACAGCATGATGAGGTGGAAGGCTGGAGTGTGAAGCAGTGCGGGGCATTATGTTAGTATATGCTATAGTCCCAGATGGTCCCAGCATGATGTGGTGGAAGGCTGGAGTGTGCCGCCGTCCGGGGAATTATGTTAGTACATGCTATAGTCCCAGTTGGTCCAAGCATGATGAGGTGGAAGGCTGGAGTGTGCCGACGTCCGGAACATTATGGTAGTACATGCTGTAGTCCCAGTTGAACCCAGCATGATGAAGTGGAAGGCTGGGGTGTGCCGCCGACCGGGGCATTATGTTAGTACATGCTATAGTCCCAGTTGGTCCCAGCATGATGTGGTGGAAGGCTGGAGTGTGCCGCAGTGTGGGGCATTACGTTATTACATGCTATAGTCCCAGTTGGTCCCAACATGATGAGGTGGAAGGTTGCAGTGTGCCGCCGTCTAGGGTATTATGTTAGTACATGCTATAGTCCCAGTTGGTCCCAGCATGATGAAGTGGAAGGCTGGAGTGTGCCGCCGTCCAGGGCATTATGTTAGTACGTGCTATAGTCCCAGTTGGTCCCAGCATGATGAAGTGGAAGGCAGGAGTGTGCCGCAGTGCGGGGCATTATGTTAGTACACACTATAGTCCCAGTTGGTCCCAGCATGATGAGGTGGAAGGCTGGAGTGTGCCGCCGTCCGGGGCATTATGTTAGTACATGCTATAGTCCCAGTTGGACCCAGCATGATGAAGTGGAAGGCTGGGGTGTGCCGCCGTCTAGGGCATTATGTTAGTACATGCTATAGTCCCAGTTGGTCCCAGCATGATGAGGTGGAAGGCTGGAGTGTGCCGCCGTCCGGGGCATTAAGTTAGTACATGCTATAGTCGCAGTTGGTCCCAGCATGATGAGGTGGAAGGATGGATTGTGCCGCCGTCTGGGGCATTACGTTAGTACATGCTATATTCCCAGTTGGTCCCAGCATGATGAGGTGGAAGGCTGGAGTGTGCCGCCGTCCGGGGCAATATGTTAGTACACACTATAGTACCAGTTGGTCACAGCATGATGAGGTGGAAGGCTGGAGTGTGAAGCAGTGCGGGGCATTATGTTAGTATATGCTATAGTCCCAGATGGTCCCAGCATGATGTGGTGGAAGGCTGGAGTGTGCCGCCGTCCGGGGAATTATGTTAGTACATGCTATAGTCCCAGTTGGTCCAAGCATGATGAGGTGGAAGGCTGGAGTGTGCCGACGTCCGGAACATTATGTTAGTACATGCTGTAGTCCCAGTTGGACCCAGCATGATGAAGTGGAAGGCTGGGGTGTGCCGCCGACCGGGGCATTATGTTAGTACATGCTATAGTCCCAGTTGGTCCCAGCATGATGTGGTGGAAGCCTGGAGTGTGCCGCAGTGTGGGGCATTATGTTAGTATATGCTATAGTCCCAGTTTGTACCAGCATGATGAGGTGGAAGGCTGGAGTGGGCCGCCGTCTAGGGCATTACGTTATTACATGCTATAGTCCCAGTTTGTCCTAGCATGATGAGGTGGAAGGTTGGAGTGTGCCGCCGTACGGGGCATTAAGTTAGTACATGCTATAGACCCAGTTGGTCCCAGCATGATGAGATGGAAGGCTGGAGTGTGCCTCCGTCTGGAGCATTATGTTAGTACATGCTATATTCCAAGTTGGTCCCAGCATGATAAGGTGGAAGGCTGGAGTGTGCCGCAATCTGGGGCATTATGTTAGTACATGCTATAGCCCCAGTTGGTCCAAGCATGAAGAGGTGGAAGGCTGGAGTGTGCCGCCGTCCGGGGCATTATGTTAGTACATGCTATAGACCCAGTTGGTCCCAGCATGATATGGTGGAAAGTTGGAGTGTGCCGCCGTCCGGGGCATTATGATAGTACATGCTATAGTCCCAGATGGTCCCAACATGATGAAGTGGAAGGCTGGAGTGTGACGCCGTCGGGGGCATTATGTTAGTACATGCTATAGTTCCAGTTGGTCCCACCATGATGAGGTGGAAGGCTGGAGTGTGCCGCCCTCTGGGGCATTATTTTAGTACAAGCTATAATCCCAGTTGGTCCCAGCATGATGAGGTGGAAGGCTGGAGTGTGGCGCGGTGCGGGGCATTGTGTTAGTACATGCTATAGTCCCAGTTGGTCCCAGCATGATGAGGTGGAAGGCTGGAGTGTGCCGCAGTGCGGGGCATTATGATAGTATATGCTATAGTCCCAGTTGGTCCCAGCATGATGAGGTGGAAGGCTGGAGTGTGCCGCCGTCTAGGGCATTACGTTAGTACATGCTATAGTCACAGATGGACCCAGCATGATGAGGTGGAAGGCTGGAGTGTGCCGCCGTCCGGGGCATTAAGTTAGTACATGCTATAGTCCCAGTTAGTCCCAGCATGATGAGGTGGAAGGCTGGAGTGTGCCGCAGTGCGGGGCATTATGTTAGTATATGCTATAGTCCCAGTTGGTCCCAACATGATGAGGTGGAAGGTTGCAGTGTGCCGCCGTCTAGGGTATTATGTTAGTACATGCTATAGTCCCAGTTGCTCCCAGCATGATGAGGTGGAAGGCAGGAGTGTGCCGCAGTGCGGGGCATTATGTTAGTACACACTATAGTCCCAGTTGGTCCCAGCATGATGAGGTGGAAGGCTGGAGTGTGCCGCCCTCCGGTGCATTATGTTAGTACATGCTATAGTCCCAGTTGGACCCAGCATGATGAAGTGGAAGGCTGGAGTGTGCCGCCGTCTAGGGCATTATGTTAGTACATGCTATAGTCCCAGTTGGTCCCAGCATGATCAGGTGGAAGGCTGGAGTGTGCCGCCGTCCGGGGCATTAAGTTAGTATATCCTATAGTCGCAGTTGGTCCCAGCATGATGAGGTGGAAGGATGGATTGTGCCGCCGTCTGGGGCATTATTTTAGTACAAGCTATAATCCCAGTTGGTCCCAGCATGATGAGGTGGAAGGCTGGAGTGTGGCGCGGTGCGGGGCATTGTGTTAGTACATGCTATAGTCCCAGTTGGTCCCAGCATGATGAGGTGGAAGGCTGGAGTGTGCCGCAGTGCGGGGCATTATGTTAGTATATGCTATAGTCCCAGTTGGTCCCAGCATGATGATGTGGAAGGCTGTAGTGTGCCGCCGTCTAGGGCATTACGTTAGTACATGCTATAGTCACAGTTGGACCCAGCATGATGAGGTGGAAGGCTGGAGTGTGCCGCCGTCCGGGGCATTAAGTTAGTACATGTTATAGTCCCAGTTAGTCCCAGCATGATGAGGTGGAAGGCTGGAGTGTGCCGCAGTGCGGGGCATTATGTTAGTATATGCTATAGTCCCAGTTGGTCCCAACATGATGAGGTGGAAGGTTGCAGTGTGCCGCCGTCTAGGGTATTATGTTAGTACATGCTATAGTCCCAGTTGCTCCCAGCATGCTGAGGTGGAAGGCTGGAGTGTGCCGCCGTCCGGAGCGTAATGTTAGTACATGCTATAGTCCCAGTTGGTCCCAGCATGATGAGGTGGAAGGCTGGAGTGTGCCGTCGTCTGGGGCATTATGTTAGTACATGCTATAGCCCCAGTTGGTCCAAGCATGATGAGGTGGAAGGCTGGAGTGTGCCGCCGTCCGGGGCATTATGTTAGTACATGCTATAGTCCCAGTTGGTCCCAGCATGATGAGGTGGAAGGCTGGAGTGTGGCGCAGTGCGGGGCATTATGTTAGTACATGCTATAGTCCCAGTTGGTCCCAGCATGATGAGGTGGAAGGCTGGAGTGTGCCGCAGTGCGGGGCATTATGGTAGTATATGCTATAATCCCAGTTGGTCCCAACATGATGTGGTGGAAGGTTGCAGTGTGCCGCCGTCTAGGGTATTATGTTAGTACATGCTATAGTCCCAGTTGGTCCCAGCATGATGAAGTGGAAGGCTGCAGTGTGCCGCCGTCCAGGGCACTATGTTAGTACGTGCTATAGTCCCAGTTGGTCCCAGCATGATGAAGTGGAATGCAGGAGTGTGCTGTAGTGCGGGGCATTATGTTAGTACATGCTATAGTCCCAGTTGGACCCAGCATGATGAAGTGGAAGGCTGGGGTGTGCCGCCGTCTAGGGCATTATGTTAGTACATGCTATAGTCCCAGTTGGTCCCAGCATGATGAGGTGGAAGGCTGGAGTGTGCCGCCGTCCGGGGCATTAAGTTAGTACATGCTATAGTCGCAGTTGGTCCCAGCATGATGAGGTGGAAGGATGGATTGTGCCGCCGTCTGGGGCATTACGTTAGTACATGCTATATTCCCAGTTGGTCCCAGCATGATGAGGTGGAAGGCTGGAGTGTGCCGCCGTCCGGGGCAATATGTTAGTACACACTATAGTACCAGTTGGTCACAGCATGATGAGGTGGAAGGCTGGAGTGTGAAGCAGTGCGGGGCATTATGTTAGTATATGCTATAGTCCCAGATGGTCCCAGCATGATGTGGTGGAAGGCTGGAGTGTGCCGCCGTCCGGGGCATTATGTTAGTACATGCTATAGTCCCAGTTGGTCCAAGCATGATGAGGTGGAAGGCTGGAGTGTGCCGACGTCCGGAACATTATGTTAGTACATGCTGTAGTCCCAGTTGAACCCAGCATGATGAAGTGGAAGGCTGGAGTGTGCCGCCGTCCGGGGCATTATGTTAGTACATGCTATAGTCCCAGTTGGTCCCAGCATGATGTGGTGGAAGGCTGGAGTGTGCCGCAGTGTGGGGCATTACGTTATTACATGCTATAGTCCCAGTTGGTCCCAACATGATGAGGTGGAAGGTTGCAGTGTGCCGCCGTCTAGGGTATTATGTTAGTACATGCTATAGTCCCAGTTGGTCCCAGCATGATGAAGTGGAAGGCTGGAGTGTGCCGCCGTCCAGGGCATTATGTTAGTACGTGCTATAGTCCCAGTTGGTCCCAGCATGATGAAGTGGAAGGCAGGAGTGTGCCGCAGTGCGGGGCATTATGTTAGTACACACTATAGTCCCAGTTGGTCCCAGCATGATGAGGTGGAAGGCTGGAGTGTGCCGCCGTCCGGGGCATTATGTTAGTACATGCTATAGTCCCAGTTGGACCCAGCATGATGAAGTGGAAGGCTGGGGTGTGCCGCCGTCTAGGGCATTATGTTAGTACATGCTATAGTCCCAGTTGGTCCCAGCATGATCAGGTGGAAGGCTGGAGTGTGCCGCCGTCCGGGGCATTAAGTTAGTACATGCTATAGTCGCAGTTGGTCCCAGCATGATGAGGTGGAAGGATGGATTGTGCCGCCGTCTGGGGCATTACGTTAGTACATGCTATATTCCCAGTTGGTCCCAGCATGATGAGGTGGAAGGCTGGAGTGTGCCGCCGTCCGGGGCAATATGTTAGTACACACTATAGTACCAGTTGGTCACAGCATGATGAGGTGGAAGGCTGGAGTGTGAAGCAGTGCGGGGCATTATGTTAGTATATGCTATAGTCCCAGATGGTCCCAGCATGATGTGGTGGAAGGCTGGAGTGTGCCGCCGTCCGGGGAATTATGTTAGTACATGCTATAGTCCCAGTTGGTCCAAGCATGATGAGGTGGAAGGCTGGAGTGTGCCGACGTCCGGAACATTATGTTAGTACATGCTGTAGTCCCAGTTGGACCCAGCATGATGAAGTGGAAGGCTGGGGTGTGCCGCCGACCGGGGCATTATGTTAGTACATGCTATAGTCCCAGTTGGTCCCAGCATGATGTGGTGGAAGGCTGGAGTGTGCCGCAGTGTGGGGCATTATGTTAGTATATGCTATAGTCCCAGTTTGTACCAGCATGATGAGGTGGAAGGCTGGAGTGGGCCGCCGTCTAGGGCATTACGTTATTACATGCTATAGTCCCAGTTTGTCCTAGCATGATGAGGTGGAAGGTTGGAGTGTGCCGCCGTACGGGGCATTAAGTTAGTACATGCTATAGACCCAGTTGGTCCCAGCATGATGAGATGGAAGGCTGGAGTGTGCCTCCGTCTGGAGCATTATGTTAGTACATGCTATATTCCAAGTTGGTCCCAGCATGATAAGGTGGAAGGCTGGAGTGTGCCGCAATCTGGGGCATTATGTTAGTACATGCTATAGCCCCAGTTGGTCCAAGCATGAAGAGGTGGAAGGCTGGAGTGTGCCGCCGTCCGGGGCATTATGTTAGTACATGCTATAGACCCAGTTGGTCCCAGCATGATATGGTGGAAAGTTGGAGTGTGCCGCCGTCCGGGGCATTATGATAGTACATGCTATAGTCCCAGATGGTCCCAACATGATGAAGTGGAAGGCTGGAGTGTGACGCCGTCGGGGGCATTATGTTAGTACATGCTATAGTTCCAGTTGGTCCCACCATGATGAGGTGGAAGGCTGGAGTGTGCCGCCCTCTGGGGCATTATTTTAGTACAAGCTATAATCCCAGTTGGTCACAGCATGATGAGGTGGAAGGCTGGAGTGTGGCGCGGTGCGGGGCATTGTGTTAGTACATGCTATAGTCCCAGTTGGTCCCAGCATGATGAGGTGGAAGGCTGGAGTGTGCCGCAGTGCGGGGCATTATGATAGTATATGCTATAGTCCCAGTTGGTCCCAGCATGATGAGGTGGAAGGCTGGAGTGTGCCGCCGTCTAGGGCATTACGTTAGTACATGCTATAGTCACAGATGGACCCAGCATGATGAGGTGGAAGGCTGGAGTGTGCCGCCGTCCGGGGCATTAAGTTAGTACATGCTATAGTCCCAGTTAGTCCCAGCATGATGAGGTGGAAGGCTGGAGTGTGCCGCAGTGCGGGGCATTATGTTAGTATATGCTATAGTCCCAGTTGGTCCCAACATGATGAGGTGGAAGGTTGCAGTGTGCCGCCGTCTAGGGTATTATGTTAGTACATGCTATAGTCCCAGTTGCTCCCAGCATGATGAGTTGGAAGGCTGGAGTGTGCCGCCGTCCGGAGCGTAATGTTAGTACATGCTATAGTCCCACTTGGTCCCAGCATGATGAAGTGGAAGGCTGGAGTGTGCCGCCGTCCGGGGCATTATGTTAGTACATGTTATAGTCCCAGAAGGTCCCAGCATGATGAAGTGGAAGGCTGGAGTGTGCCGCCGTCCAGGGCTTTATGTTAGTACGTGCTATAGTCCCAGTTGGTCCCAGCATGATGAAGTGGAAGGCAGGAGTGTGCCGCAGTGCGGGGCATTATGTTAGTACACACTATAGTCCCAGTTGGTCCCAGCATGATGAGGTGGAAGGCTGGAGTGTGCCGCCGTCCGGTGCATTATGTTAGTACATGCTATAGTCCCAGTTGGACCCAGCATGATGAAGTGGAAGGCTGGAGTGTGCCGCCGTCTAGGGCATTATGTTAGTACATGCTATAGTCCCAGTTGGTCCCAGCATGATCAGGTGGAAGGCTGGAGTGTGCCGCCGTCCGGGGCATTAAGTTAGTATATGCTATAGTCGCAGTTGGTCCCAGCATGATGAGGTGGAAGGATGGATTGTGCCGCCGTCTGGGGCATTACGTTAGTACATGCTATATTCCCAGTTGGTCCCAGCATGATGAGGTGGAAGGCTGGAGTGTGCCGCCGTCCGGGGCAATATGTTAGTACACACTATAGTCCCAGTTGGTCACAGCATGATGAGGTGGAAGGCTGGAGTGTGCAGCAGTGCGGGGCATTATGTTAGTATATGCTATAGTCCCAGATGGTCCCAGCATGATGTGGTGGAAGGCTGGAGTGTGCCGCCGTCCGGGGAATTATGTTAGTCCATGCTATAGTCCCAGTTGGTCCAAGCATGATGAGGTGGAAGGCTGGAGTGTGCCGACGTCCGGAACATTATGTTAGTACATGCTGTAGTCCCAGTTGGACCCAGCATGATGAAGTGGAAGGCTGGGGTGTGCCGCCGACCGGGGCATTATGTTAGTACATGTTATAGTCCCAGTTGGTCCCAGCATGATGAAGTGGAAGGCTGGAGTGAGCCTCCGTCCGGAGCATTATGTTAGTACGTGCTATAGTCCCAGTTGGTCCCAGCATGATGAAGTGGAAGGCAGGAGTGTGCCGCCGTCTGGGGCATTATTTTTGTACAAGCTATAGTCCCAGTTGGTCCCAGCATGAAGAGGTGGAAGGCTTGAGTGTGGCGCAGTGCGGGGCATTGTGTTAGTACATGCTATAGTCCCAGTTGGTCCCAGCATGATGTGGTGGAAGGCTGGAGTGTGCCGCAGTGTGGGGCATTATGTTAGTATATGCTATAGTCCCAGTTTGTACCAGCATGATGAGGTGGAAGGCTGGAGTTGGCCGCCGTCTAGGGCATTACGTTATTACATGCTATAGTCCCAGTTTGTCCTAGCAGGATGATGTGGAAGGTTAGAGTGTGCCGCCGTACGGGGCATTAAGTTAGTACATGCTATAGACCCAGTTGGTCCCAGCATGATGAGATGGAAGGCTGGAGTGTGCCTCCGTCTGGAGCATTATGTTAGTACATGCTATATTCCCAGTTGGTCCCAGCATGATAAGGTGGAAGGCTGGAGTGTGCCGCCGTCCGGGGCATTATGTTAGTACATGCTATAGACCCAGTTGGTCCCAGCATGATGTGGTGGAAGGTTGGAGTGTGCCGCCGTCTGGGGCATTATTTTTGTACAAGCTATAGTCCCAGTTGGTCCCAGCATGAAGAGGTGGAAGGCTTGAGTGTGGCGCAGTGCGGGGCATTGTGTTAGTACATGCTATAGTCCCAGTTGGTCCCAGCATGATGTGGTGGAAGGCTGGAGTGTGCCGCAGTGTGGGGCATTATGTTAGTATATGCTATAGTCCCAGTTTGTACCAGCATGATGAGGTGGAAGGCTGGAGTGGGCCGCCGTCTAGGGCATTACGTTATTACATGCTATAGTCCCAGTTGGTCCCAGCATAATGAGGTGGAAGGCGGCAGTGTGTCGCAGTGCGGGGCATTATGTTAGTAAATGCTATAGTCCCAGTTGTTCCCAGCATGATGAGGTGGAAGGCTGGAGTGTGCCGCCATCTGGGGCATTATGATAGTACATGCTATAGCCCCAGTTAGTCCAAGCATGATGAGGTGGAAGGCTGGAGTGTGCCGCCGTCCGGGGCATTATGTTAGTACATGCTATAGACCCAGTTGGTCCCAGCATGATATGGTGGAAAGTTGGAGTGTGCCGCCGTCCGGGGCATTATGATAGTACATGCTATAGTCCCAGATGGTCCCAACATGATGAAGTGGAAGGCTGGAGTGTGACGCCGTCGGGGGCATTATGTTAGTACATGCTATAGTTCCAGTTGGTCCCACCATGATGAGGTGGAAGGCTGGAGTGTGCCGCCCTCTGGGGCATTATTTTAGTACAAGCTATAATCCCAGTTGGTCCCAGCATGATGAGGTGGAAGGCTGGAGTGTGGCGCGGTGCGGGGCATTGTGTTAGTACATGCTATAGTCCCAGTTGGTCCCAGCATGATGAGGTGGAAGGCTGGAGTGTGCCGCAGTGCGGGGCATTATGTTAGTATATGCTATAGTCCCAGTTGGTCCCAGCATGATGAGGTGGAAGGCTGGAGTGTGCCGCCGTCTAGGGCATTACGTTAGTACATGCTATAGTCACAGTTGGACCCAGCATGATGAGGTGGAAGGCTGGAGTGTGCCGCCGTCCGGGGCATTAAGTTAGTACATGCTATAGTCCCAGTTGGTCCCAGCATGATGAGGTGGAAGGCTGGAGTGTGCCGCCGTCTGAGGCATTATGTTAGTACATGCAATATTCCCAGTTGGTCCCAGCATGATGAGGTGGAAGGCTGGAGTGTGCCGCCGACTGGGGCATTATGCTAGTACATGCTATAGTCCCAGGTGGTCCCAGCATGATGAGGTGGAAGGCTGTAGTGTGCCGCAGTGAGGGGCAATATGTTAGTACATGCTATAGTCCCAGTTGGTCCCAGCATAATGAGGTGGAAGGCTGCAGTGTGTCGCAGTGCGGGGCATTATGTTAGTAAATGCTATAGTCCCAGTTGTTCCCAGCATGATGAGGTGGAAGGCTGGAGTGTGCCGCAATCTGGGGCATTATGTTAGTACATGCTATAGCCCCAGTTGGTCCAAGCATGATGAGGTGGAAGGCTGGAGTGTGCCGCCGTCCTGGGCTTTATGTTAGTACATGCTATAGTCCCAGTTGGTCACAGCATGATGAGGTGGAAGGCTGGAGTGTGAAGCAGTGCGGGGCATTATGTTAGTATATGCTATAGTCCCAGATGGTCCCAGCAGGATGTGGTGGAAGGCTGGAGTGTGCCGCCGTCCGGGGAATTATGTTAGTCCATGCTATAGTCCCAGTTGGTCCAAGCATGATGAGGTGGAAGGCTGGAGTGTGCCGACGTCCGGAACATTATGTTAGTACATGCTGTAGTCCCAGTTGGACCCAGCATGATGAAGTGGAAGGCTGGGGTGTGCCGCCGACCGGGGCATTATGTTAGTACATGTTATAGTCCCAGTTGGTCCCAGCATGATGAAGTGGAAGGCAGGAGTGTGCCGTCGTCTGGGGCATTATTTTTGTACAAGCTATAGTCCCAGTTGGTCCCAGCATGAAGAGGTGGAAGGCTGTAGTGTGCCGCCGTCCGGGGCATTAAGTTAGTACATGCTATATTCCCAGTTGGACCCAGCATGATGAAGTGGAAGGCTGGAGTGTGCCACCGCCCGGGGCATTATGTTAGTACGAGCTATAGTCCCAGTTGGTCCCAGCATGATGAAGTGGAAGGCTGGAGTGTGCCGCAGTGCAGGGCATTATGTTAGTATATGCTATAGTCCCAGATGGTCCCAGCATGATGTGGTGGAAGGCTGGAGTGTGCCGCCGTCCGGGGCATTATGTTAGTACATGCTATAGTCCCAGTTGGTCCAAGCATGATGAGGTGGAAGGATGGAGTGTGCTGCCCTCCGGAGCATTATGTTAGTACGTGCTATAGTCCCAGTTGGTCCCAGCATGATGAAGTGGAAGGCAGGAGTGTGCCGTCGTCTGGGGCATTATTTTTGTACAAGCTATAGTCCCAGTTGGTCCCAGCATGAAGAGGTGGAAGGCTGTAGTGTGCCGCCGTCCGGGGCATTAAGTTAGTACATGCTATATTCCCAGTTGGACCCAGCATGATGAAGTGGAAGGCTGGAGTGTGCCACCGCCCGGGGCATTATGTTAGTACGAGCTATAGTCCCAGTTGGTCCCAGCATGATGAAGTGGAAGGCTGGAGTGTGCCGCAGTGCAGGGCATTATGTTAGTATATGCTATAGTCCCAGATGGTCCCAGCATGATGTGGTGGAAGGCTGGAGTGTGCCGCCGTCCGGGGCATTATATTAGTACATGTTATAGTCCCAGTTGGTCCCAGCATGATGTGGTGGAAGGCTGGAGTGTGCCGCAGTGTGGGGCATTATGTTAGTATATTCTATAGTCCCAGTTTGTACCAGCATGATGAGGTGGAAGGCTGGAGTGGGCCGCCGTCTAGGGCATTACGTTATTACATGCTATAGTCCCAGTTTGTCCTAGCATGATGAGGTGGAAGGTTGGAGTGTGCCGCCGTACGGGGCATTAAGTTAGTACATGCTATAGTCCCAGTTGGTCCCAGCATGATGAGATGGAAGGCTGGAGTGTGCCTCCGTCTGGAGCATTATGTTAGTACATGCTATATTCCCAGTTGGTCCCAGCATGATAAGGTGGAAGGCTGGAGTGTGCCGCAATCTGGGGCATTATGTTAGTACATGCTATAGCCCCAGTTGGTCCAAGCATGATGAGGTGGAAGGCTGGAGTGTGCCGCCGTCCGGGGCATTATGTTAGTACATGCTATAGACCCAGTTGGTCCCAGCATGATATGGTGGAAGGTTGGAGTGTGCCGCCGTCCGGGGCATTATGATAGTACATGCTATAGTCCCAGATGGTCCCAACATGATGAAGTGGAAGGCTGGAGTGTGACGCCGTCGGGGGCATTATGTTAGTACATGCTATAGTTCCAGTTGGTCCCACCATGATGAGGTGGAAGGCTGGAGTGTGCCGCCCTCTGGGGCATTATTTTAGTACAAGCTATAATCCCAGTTGGTCCCAGCATGATGAGGTGGAAGGCTGGAGTGTGGCGCGGTGCGGGGCATTGTGTTAGTACATGCTATAGTCCCAGTTGGTCCCAGCATGATGAGGTGGAAGGCTGGAGTGTGCCGCAGTGCGGGGCATTATGTTAGTATATGCTATAGTCCCAGTTGGTCCCAGCATGATGAGGTGGAAGGCTGTAGTGTGCCGCCGTCTAGGGCATTACGTTAGTACATGCTATAGTCACAGTTGGACCCAGCATGATGAGGTGGAAGGCTGGAGTGTGCCGCCTTCCGGGGCATTAAGTTAGTACATGCTATAGTCCCAGTTAGTCCCAGCATGATGAGGTGGAAGGCTGGAGTGTGCCGCAGTGCGGGGCATTATGTTAGTATATGCTATAGTCCCAGTTGGTCCCAACATGATGAGGTGGAAGGTTGCAGTGTGCCGCCGTCTAGGGTATTATGTTAGTACATGCTATAGTCCCAGTTGCTCCCAGCATGCTGAGGTGGAAGGCTGGAGTGTGCAGCCGTCCGGAGCGTAATGTTAGTACATGCTATAGTCCCAGTTTGTCCCAGCATGATGAGGTGGAAGGCTGGAGTGTGCCGTCGTCTGGGGCATTATGTTAGTACATGCTATAGCCCCAGTTGGTCCAAGCATGATGAGGTGGAAGGCTGGAGTGTGCCGCCGTCCGGGGCATTATGTTAGCACATGCTATAGTCACAGTTGGTCCCAGCATGATGAGGTGGAAGGCTGGAGTGTGGCGCAGTGCGGGGCATTATGTTAGTACATGCTATTGTCCCAGTTGGTCCCAGCATGATGAGGTGGAAGGCTGGAGTGTGCCGCAGTGCGGGGCATTATGTTAGTATATGCTATAGTCCCAGTTGGTCCCAACATGATGAGGTGGAAGGTTGCAGTGTGCCGCCGTCTAGGGTATTATGTTAGTACATGCTATAGTCCCAGTTGGTCCCAGCATGATGAAGTGGAAGGCTGGAGTGTGCCGCCGTCCAGGGCATTATGTTAGTACGTGCTATAGTCCCAGTTGGTCCCAGCATGATGAAGTGGAAGGCAGGAGTGTGCCGCAGTGCGGGGCATTATGTTAGTACACACTATAGTCCCAGTTGGTCCCAGCATGATGAGGTGGAAGGCTGGAGTGTGCCGCCGTCCGGGGCATTATGTTAGTACATGCCATAGTCCCAGTTGGACCCAGCATGATGAAGTGGAAGGCTGGGGTGTGCCGCCGTCTAGGGCATTATGTTAGTACATGCTATAGTCCCAGTTGGTCCCAGCATGATCAGGTGGAAGGCTGGAGTGTGCCGCCGTCCGGGGCATTAAGTTAGTACATGCTATAGTCGCAGTTGGTCCCAGCATGATGAGGTGGAAGGATGGATTGTGCCGCCGTCTGGGGCATTACGTTAGTACATGCTATATTCCCAGTTGGTCCCAGCATGATGAGGTGGAAGGCTGGAGTGTGCCGCCGTCCGGGGCAATATGTTAGTACACACTATAGTACCAGTTGGTCACAGCATGATGAAGTGGAAGGCTGGAGTGTGAAGCAGTGCGGGGCATTATGTTAGTATATGCTATAGTCCCAGATGGTCCCAGCATGATGTGGTGGAAGGCTGGAGTGTGCCGCCGTCCGGGGAATTATGTTAGTACATGCTATAGTCCCAGTTGGTCCAAGCATGATGAGGTGGAAGGCTGGAGTGTGCCGACGTCCGGAACATTATGTTAGTACATGCTGTAGTCCCAGTTGGACCCAGCATGATGAAGTGGAAGGCTGGGGTGTGCCGCCGACCGGGGCATTATGTTAGTACATGCTATAGTCCCAGTTGGTCCCAGCATGATGTGGTGGAAGGCTGGAGTGTGCCGCAGTGTGGGGCATTATGTTAGTATATGCTATAGTCCCAGTTTGTACCAGCATGATGAGGTGGAAGGCTGGAGTGGGCCGCCGTCTAGGGCATTACGTTATTACATGCTATAGTCCCAGTTTGTCCTAGCATGATGAGGTGGAAGGTTGGAGTGTGCCGCCGTACGGGGCATTAAGTTAGTACATGCTATAGACCCAGTTGGTCCCAGCATGATGAGATGGAAGGCTGGAGTGTGCCTCCGTCTGGAGCATTATGTTAGTACATGCTATATTCCCAGTTGGTCCCAGCATGATAAGGTGGAAGGCTGGAGTGTGCCGCAATCTGGGGCATTATGTTAGTACATGCTATAGCCCCAGTTGGTCCAAGCATGATGAGGTGGAAGGCTGGAGTGTGCCGCCGTCCGGGGCATTATGTTAGTACATGCTATAGACCCAGTTGGTCCCAGCATGATATGGTGGAAGGTTGGAGTGTGCCGCCGTCCGGGGCATTATGATAGTACATGCTATAGTCCCAGATGGTCCCAACATGATGAAGTGGAAGGCTGGAGTGTGACGCCGTCGGGGGCATTATGTTAGTACATGCTATAGTTCCAGTTGGTCCCACCATGATGAGGTGGAAGGCTGGAGTGTGCCGCCCTCTGGGGCATTATTTTAGTACAAGCTATAATCCCAGTTGGTCCCAGCATGATGAGGTGGAAGGCTGGAGTGTGGCGCGGTGCGGGGCATTGTGTTAGTACATGCTATAGTCCCAGTTGGTCCCAGCATGATGAGGTGGAAGGCTGGAGTGTGCCGCAGTGCGGGGCATTATGATAGTATATGCTATAGTCCCAGTTGGTCCCAGCATGATGAGGTGGAAGGCTGGAGTGTGCCGCCGTCTAGGGCATTACGTTAGTACATGCTATAGTCACAGTTGGACCCAGCATGATGAGGTGGAAGGCTGGAGTGTGCCGCCGTCCGGGGCATTAAGTTAGTACATGCTATAGTCCCAGTTAGTCCCAGCATGATGAGGTGGAAGGCTGGAGTGTGCCGCAGTGCGGGGCATTATGTTAGTATATGCTATAGTCCCAGTTGGTCCCAACATGATGAGGTGGAAGGTTGCAGTGTGCCGCCGTCTAGGGTATTATGTTAGTACATGCTATAGTCCCAGTTGCTCCCAGCATGATGAGGTGGAAGGCTGGAGTGTGCCGCCGTCCGGAGCGTAATGTTAGTACATGCTATAGTCCCACTTGGTCCCAGCATGATGAAGTGGAAGGCTGGAGTGTGCCGCCGTCCGGGGCATTATGTTAGTACATGTTATAGTCCCAGAAGGTCCCAGCATGATGAAGTGGAAGGCTGGAGTGTGCCGCCGTCCAGGGCTTTATGTTAGTACGTGCTATAGTCCCAGTTGGTCCCAGCATGATGAAGTGGAAGGCAGGAGTGTGCCGCAGTGCGGGGCATTATGTTAGTACACACTATAGTCCCAGTTGGTCCCAGCATGATGAGGTGGAAGGCTGGAGTGTGCCGCCGTCCGGTGCATTATGTTAGTACATGCTATAGTCCCAGTTGGACCCAGCATGATGAAGTGGAAGGCTGGAGTGTGCCGCCGTCTAGGGCATTATGTTAGTACATGCTATAGTCCCAGTTGGTCCCAGCATGATCAGGTGGAAGGCTGGAGTGTGCCGCCGTCCGGGGCATTAAGTTAGTATATGCTATAGTCGCAGTTGGTCCCAGCATGATGAGGTGGAAGGATGGATTGTGCCGCCGTCTGGGGCATTACGTTAGTACATGCTATATTCCCAGTTGGTCCCAGCATGATGAGGTGGAAGGCTGGAGTGTGCCGCCGTCCGGGGCAATATGTTAGTACACACTATAGTCCCAGTTGGTCACAGCATGATGAGGTGGAAGGCTGGAGTGTGAAGCAGTGCGGGGCATTATGTTAGTATATGCTATAGTCCCAGATGGTCCCAGCATGATGTGGTGGAAGGCTGGAGTGTGCCGCCGTCCGGGGCAATATGTTAGTACACACTATAGTCCCAGTTGGTCACAGCATGATGAGGTGGAAGGCTGGAGTGTGAAGCAGTGCGGGGCATTATGTTAGTATATGCTATAGTCCCAGATGGTCCCAGCATGATGTGGTGGAAGGCTGGAGTGTGCCGCCGTCCGGGGAATTATGTTAGTCCATGCTATAGTCCCAGTTGGTCCAAGCATGATGAGGTGGAAGGCTGGAGTGTGCCGACGTCCGGAACATTATGTTAGTACATGCTGTAGTCCCAGTTGGACCCAGCATGATGAAGTGGAAGGCTGGGGTGTGCCGCCGACCGGGGCATTATGTTAGTACATGTTATAGTCCCAGTTGGTCCCAGCATGATGAAGTGGAAGGCTGGAGTGAGCCTCCGTCCGGAGCATTATGTTAGTACGTGCTATAGTCCCAGTTGGTCCCAGCATGATGAAGTGGAAGGCAGGAGTGTGCCGCCGTCTGGGGCATTATTTTTGTACAAGCTATAGTCCCAGTTGGTCCCAGCATGAAGAGGTGGAAGGCTTGAGTGTGGCGCAGTGCGGGGCATTGTGTTAGTACATGCTATAGTCCCAGTTGGTCCCAGCATGATGTGGTGGAAGGCTGGAGTGTGCCGCAGTGTGGGGCATTATGTTAGTATATGCTATAGTCCCAGTTTGTACCAGCATGATGAGGTGGAAGGCTGGAGTTGGCCGCCGTCTAGGGCATTACGTTATTACATGCTATAGTCCCAGTTTGTCCTAGCAGGATGATGTGGAAGGTTGGAGTGTGCCGCCGTACGGGGCATTAAGTTAGTACATGCTATAGACCCAGTTGGTCCCAGCATGATGAGATGGAAGGCTGGAGTGTGCCTCCGTCTGGAGCATTATGTTAGTACATGCTATATTCCCAGTTGGTCCCAGCATGATAAGGTGGAAGGCTGGAGTGTGCCGCCGTCCGGGGCATTATGTTAGTACATGCTATAGACCCAGTTGGTCCCAGCATGATGTGGTGGAAGGTTGGAGTGTGCCGCCGTCTGGGGCATTATTTTTGTACAAGCTATAGTCCCAGTTGGTCCCAGCATGAAGAGGTGGAAGGCTTGAGTGTGGCGCAGTGCGGGGCATTGTGTTAGTACATGCTATAGTCCCAGTTGGTCCCAGCATGATGTGGTGGAAGGCTGGAGTGTGCCGCAGTGTGGGGCATTATGTTAGTATATGCTATAGTCCCAGTTTGTACCAGCATGATGAGGTGGAAGGCTGGAGTGGGCCGCCGTCTAGGGCATTACGTTATTACATGCTATAGTCCCAGTTGGTCCCAGCATAATGAGGTGGAAGGCGGCAGTGTGTCGCAGTGCGGGGCATTATGTTAGTAAATGCTATAGTCCCAGTTGTTCCCAGCATGATGAGGTGGAAGGCTGGAGTGTGCCGCAATCTGGGGCATTATGTTAGTACATGCTATAGCCCCAGTTGGTCCAAGCATGATGAGGTGGAAGGCTGGAGTGTGCCGCCGTCCGGGGCATTATGTTAGTACATGCTATAGACCCAGTTGGTCCCAGCATGATGTGGTGGAAGGTTGGAGTGTGCCGCGTCCGGGGAATTATGTTAGTACATGCTATAGTCCCAGATGGTCCCAGCATGATGAAGTGGAAGGCTGGAGTGTGACGCCGTCGGGGGCATTATGTTAGTACATGCTATAGTTCCAGTTGGTCCCACCATGATGAGGTGGAAGGCTGGAGTGTGCCGCCCTCTGGTGCATTATTTTAGTACAAGCTATAATCCCAGTTGGTCCCAGCATGATGAGGTGGAAGGCTGGAGTGTGGCGCGGTGCGGGGCATTGTGTTAGTACATGCTATAGTCCCAGTTGGTCCCAGCATGATGAGGTGGAAGGCTGGAGTGTGCCGCAGTGCGGGGCATTATGTTAGTATATGCTATAGTCCCAGTTGGTCCCAGCATGATGAGGTGGAAGGCTGGAGTGTGCCGCCGTCTAGGGCATTACGTTAGTACATGCCATAGTCACAGTTGGACCCAGCATGATGAGGTGGAAGGCTGGAGTGTGCCGCCGTCCGGGGCATTAAGTTAGTACATGCTATAGTCCCAGTTGGTCCCAGCATGATGAGGTGGAAGGCTGGAGTGTGCCGCCGTCTGAGGCATTATGTTAGTACATGCAATATTCCCAGTTGGTCCCAGCATGATGAGGTGGAAGGCTGGAGTGTGCCGCCGACTGGGGCATTATGCTAGTACATGCTATAGTCCCAGGTGGTCCCAGCATGATGAGGTGGAAGGCTGTAGTGTGCCGCAGTGAGGGGCAATATGTTAGTACATGCTATAGTCCCAGTTGGTCCCAGCATAATGAGGTGGAAGGCTGCAGTGTGTCGCAGTGCGGGGCATTATGTTAGTAAATGCTATAGTCCCAGTTGTTCCCAGCATGATGAGGTGGAAGGCTGGAGTGTGCCGCAATCTGGGGCATTATGTTAGTACATGCTATAGCCCCAGTTGGTCCAAGCATGATGAGGTGGAAGGCTGGAGTGTGCCGCCGTCCTGGGCTTTATGTTAGTACATGCTATAGTCCCAGTTGGTCACAGCATGATGAGGTGGAAGGCTGGAGTGTGAAGCAGTGCGGGGCATTATGTTAGTATATGCTATAGTCCCAGATGGTCCCAGCATGATGTGGTGGAAGGCTGGAATGTGCCGCCGTCCGGGGAATTATGTTAGTCCATGCTATAGTCCCAGTTGGTCCAAGCATGATGAGGTGGAAGGCTGGAGTGTGCCGACGTCCGGAACATTATGTTAGTACATGCTGTAGTCCCAGTTGGACCCAGCATGATGAAGTGGAAGGCTGGGGTGTGCCGCCGACCGGGGCATTATGTTAGTACATGTTATAGTCCCAGTTGGTCCCAGCATGATGAAGTGGAAGGCTGGAGTGAGCCTCCGTCCGGAGCATTATGTTAGTACGTGCTATAGTCCCAGTTGGTCCCAGCATGATGAAGTGGAAGGCAGGAGTGTGCCGTCGTCTGGGGCATTATTTTTGTACAAGCTATAGTCCCAATTGGTCCCAGCATGAAGAGGTGGAAGGCTGTAGTGTGCCGCCGTCCGGGGCATTAAGTTAGTACATGCTATATTCCCAGTTGGACCCAGCATGATGAAGTGGAAGGCTGGAGTGTGCCACCGCCCGGGGCATTATGTTAGTACGAGCTATAGTCCCAGTTGGTCCCAGCATGATGAAGTGGAAGGCTGGAGTGTGCCGCAGTGCAGGGCATTATGTTAGTATATGCTATAGTCCCAGATGGTCCCAGCATGATGTGGTGGAAGGCAGGAGTGTGCCGCCGTCCGGGGCATTATGTTAGTACATGCTATAGTCCCAGTTGGTCCAAGCATGATGAGGTGGAAGGATGGAGTGTGCTGCCCTCC
Organism: Paraescarpia echinospica; assembly: GCA_020002185.1. Classification (NCBI taxonomy): domain Eukaryota; kingdom Metazoa; phylum Annelida; class Polychaeta; order Sabellida; family Siboglinidae; genus Paraescarpia; species Paraescarpia echinospica. Next base: position 26,841 of record JAHLWY010000459.1, read on the forward strand.
GGAGCATTATGTTTGTACTTGCTATAGTCCCAGTTGGTCCCAGCATGATGAAGTGGAAGGCTGGAGTGTGCCGCCGTCTAGGGCATTATGTTAGTACATGCTATAGACCCTGTTGGTCCCAGCATGATGAGTTGGAATGCTGGTGTGTGCCGCCGTCCGGGGCATTAAGTTAGTACATGCTATAGTCACAGTTGGTCCCAGCATGATGAGGTGGAAGGATGGAGTGTGCCGCCCTCTGGGGCATTATTTTAGTACAAGCTATAATCCAAGTTGTTCCCAGCATGATGAGGTGGAAGGCTGGAGTGTGGCGCGGTGCGGGGCATTGTGTTAGTACATGCTATAGTCCCAGTTGGTCCCAGCATGATGAGGTGGAAGGCTGGAGTGCGCCGCAGTGCGGGGCATTATGTTAGTATATGCTATAGTCCCAGTTGGTCCAAGCATGATGAGGTGGAAGGCTGGAGTGTGCCGCCGTCTAGGGCATTACGTTAGTACATGCTATAGTCACAGGTGGACCCAGCATGATGAGGTGGAAGGATGGAGTGTGCTGCCCTCCGGAGCATTATGTTAGTACTTGCTATAGTCCCAGTTGGTCCCAGCATGATGAAGTGGAAGGCTGGAGTGTGCCGCCGTCCGGGGCATTATGTTAGTACATGTTATAGACCCAGAAGGTCCCAGCATGATGAAGTGTAAGGCTGGAGTGTGCCGCCGTCCAGGGCATTATGTTAGTGAATGCTATAGTCCCAGTTGGTCCCAGCATGATGAGGTGGAAGGCTGCAGTGTGCCGCTGTGCGGGGCATTATGTTAGTAAATGCTATAGTCCCAGTTGTACCCAGCATGATGAGGTGGAAGGCTGGAGTGTGCCGCAATCTGGGGCATTATGTTAGTACATGCTATAGCCCCAGTTGGTCCAAGCATGATGAGGTGGAAGGCTGGAGTGTGCCGCAGTGTGGGGCATTATGTTAGTATATGCTATAGTCCCAGTTTGTACCAGCATGATGAGGTGGAAGGCTGGAGTGGGCCGCCGTCTAGGGCATTACGTTATTACATGCTATAGTCCCAGTTTGTCCTAGCATGATGAGGTGGAAGGTTGGAGTGTGCCGCCGTACGGGGCATTAAGATAGTACATGCTATAGACCCAGTTGGTCCCAGCATGATGAGATGGAAGGCTGGAGTGTGCCTCCGTCTGAAGCATTATGTTAGTACATGCTATATTCCCAGTTGGTCCCAGCATGATAAGGTGGAAGGCTGGAGTGTGCCGCAATCTGGGGCATTATGTTAGTACATGCTATAGCCCCAGTTGGTCCAAGCATGATGAGGTGGAAGGCTGGAGTGTGCCGCCGTCCGGGGCATTATGTTAGTACATGCTATAGACCCAGTTGGTCCCAGCATGATATGGTGGAAGGTTGGAGTGTGCCGCCGTCCGGGGCATTATGATAGTACATGCTATAGTCCCAGATGGTCCCAGTATGATGAAGTGGAAGGCTGGAGTGTGCCGCCCTCTGGGGCATTATTTTAGTACAAGCTATAATCCCAGTTGGTCCCAGCATGATGAGGTGGAAGGCTGGAGTGTGGCGCGGTGCGGGGCATTGTGTTAGTACATGCTATAGTCCCAGTTGGTCCCAGCATGATGAGGTGGAAGGCTGGAGTGTGCCGCAGTGCGGGGCATTATGATAGTATATGCTATAGTCCCAGTTGGTCCCAGCATGATGAGGTGGAAGGCTGGAGTGTGCCGCCGTCTAGGGCATTACGTTTGTACATGCTATAGTCACAGATGGACCCAGCATGATGAGGTGGAAGGCTGGAGTGTGCCGCCGTCCGGGGCATTAAGTTAGTACATGCTATAGTCCCAGTTAGTCCCAGCATGATGAGGTGGAAGGCTGGAGTGTGCCGCAGTGCGGGGCATTATGTTAGTATATGCTATAGTCCCAGTTGGTCCCAACATGATGAGGTGGAAGGTTGCAGTGTGCCGCCGTCTAGGGTATTATGTTAGTACATGCTATAGTCCCAGTTGCTCCCAGCATGATGAGGTGGAAGGCTGGAGTGTGCCGCCGTCCGGAGCGTAATGTTAGTACATGCTATAGTCCCACTTGGTCCCAGCATGATGAAGTGGAAGGCTGGAGTGTGCCGCCGTCCGGGGCATTATGTTAGTACATGTTATAGTCCCAGAAGGTCCCAGCATGATGAAGTGGAAGGCTGGAGTGTGCCGCCGTCCAGGGCTTTATGTTAGTACGTGCTATAGTCCCAGTTGGTCCCAGCATGATGAAGTGGAAGGCAGGAGTGTGCCGCAGTGCGGGGCATTATGTTAGTACACACTATAGTCCCAGTTGGTCCCAGCATGATGAGGTGGAAGGCTGGAGTGTGCCGCCGTCCGGTGCATTATGTTAGTACATGCTATAGTCCCAGTTGGACCCAGCATGATGAAGTGGAAGGCTGGAGTGTGCCGCCGTCTAGGGCATTATGTTAGTACATGCTATAGTCCCAGTTGGTCCCAGCATGATCAGGTGGAAGGCTGGAGTGTGCCGCCGTCCGGGGCATTAAGTTAGTATATCCTATAGTCGCAGTTGGTCCCAGCATGATGAGGTGGAAGGATGGATTGTGCCGCCGTCTGGGGCATTATTTTAGTACAAGCTATAATCCCAGTTGGTCCCAGCATGATGAGGTGGAAGGCTGGAGTGTGGCGCGGTGCGGGGCATTGTGTTAGTACATGCTATAGTCCCAGTTGGTCCCAGCATGATGAGGTGGAAGGCTGGAGTGTGCCGCAGTGCGGGGCATTATGTTAGTATATGCTATAGTCCCAGTTGGTCCCAGCATGATGATGTGGAAGGCTGTAGTGTGCCGCCGTCTAGGGCATTACGTTAGTACATGCTATAGTCACAGTTGGACCCAGCATGATGAGGTGGAAGGCTGGAGTGTGCCGCCGTCCGGGGCATTAAGTTAGTACATGTTATAGTCCCAGTTAGTCCCAGCATGATGAGGTGGAAGGCTGGAGTGTGCCGCAGTGCGGGGCATTATGTTAGTATATGCTATAGTCCCAGTTGGTCCCAACATGATGAGGTGGAAGGTTGCAGTGTGCCGCCGTCTAGGGTATTATGTTAGTACATGCTATAGTCCCAGTTGCTCCCAGCATGCTGAGGTGGAAGGCTGGAGTGTGCCGCCGTCCGGAGCGTAATGTTAGTACATGCTATAGTCCCAGTTGGTCCCAGCATGATGAGGTGGAAGGCTGGAGTGTGCCGTCGTCTGGGGCATTATGTTAGTACATGCTATAGCCCCAGTTGGTCCAAGCATGATGAGGTGGAAGGCTGGAGTGTGCCGCCGTCCGGGGCATTATGTTAGTACATGCTATAGTCCCAGTTGGTCCCAGCATGATGAGGTGGAAGGCTGGAGTGTGGCGCAGTGCGGGGCATTATGTTAGTACATGCTATAGTCCCAGTTGGTCCCAGCATGATGAGGTGGAAGGCTGGAGTGTGCCGCAGTGCGGGGCATTATGGTAGTATATGCTATAATCCCAGTTGGTCCCAACATGATGTGGTGGAAGGTTGCAGTGTGCCGCCGTCTAGGGTATTATGTTAGTACATGCTATAGTCCCAGTTGGTCCCAGCATGATGAAGTGGAAGGCTGCAGTGTGCCGCCGTCCAGGGCACTATGTTAGTACGTGCTATAGTCCCAGTTGGTCCCAGCATGATGAAGTGGAATGCAGGAGTGTGCTGTAGTGCGGGGCATTATGTTAGTACATGCTATAGTCCCAGTTGGACCCAGCATGATGAAGTGGAAGGCTGGGGTGTGCCGCCGTCTAGGGCATTATGTTAGTACATGCTATAGTCCCAGTTGGTCCCAGCATGATGAGGTGGAAGGCTGGAGTGTGCCGCCGTCCGGGGCATTAAGTTAGTACATGCTATAGTCGCAGTTGGTCCCAGCATGATGAGGTGGAAGGATGGATTGTGCCGCCGTCTGGGGCATTACGTTAGTACATGCTATATTCCCAGTTGGTCCCAGCATGATGAGGTGGAAGGCTGGAGTGTGCCGCCGTCCGGGGCAATATGTTAGTACACACTATAGTACCAGTTGGTCACAGCATGATGAAGTGGAAGGCTGGAGTGTGAAGCAGTGCGGGGCATTATGTTAGTATATGCTATAGTCCCAGATGGTCCCAGCATGATGTGGTGGAAGGCTGGAGTGTGCCGCCGTCCGGGGAATTATGTTAGTACATGCTATAGTCCCAGTTGGTCCAAGCATGATGAGGTGGAAGGCTGGAGTGTGCCGACGTCCGGAACATTATGGTAGTACATGCTGTAGTCCCAGTTGAACCCAGCATGATGAAGTGGAAGGCTGGGGTGTGCCGCCGACCGGGGCATTATGTTAGTACATGCTATAGTCCCAGTTGGTCCCAGCATGATGTGGTGGAAGGCTGGAGTGTGCCGCAGTGTGGGGCATTACGTTATTACATGCTATAGTCCCAGTTGGTCCCAACATGATGAGGTGGAAGGTTGCAGTGTGCCGCCGTCTAGGGCATTATGTTAGTACATGCTATAGTCCCAGTTGGTCCCAGCATGATGAGGTGGAAGGCTGGAGTGTGCCGCCGTCCGGGGCAATATGTTAGTACACACTATAGTACCAGTTGGTCACAGCATGATGAGGTGGAAGGCTGGAGTGTGAAGCAGTGCGGGGCATTATGTTAGTATATGCTATAGTCCCAGATGGTCCCAGCATGATGTGGTGGAAGGCTGGAGTGTGCCGCCGTCCGGGGCATTATGTTAGTACATGCTATAGTCCCAGTTGGTCCAAGCATGATGAGGTGGAAGGCTGGAGTGTGCCGACGTCCGGAACATTATGTTAGTACATGCTGTAGTCCCAGTTGGACCCAGCATGATGAAGTGGAAGGCTGGGGTGTGCCGCCGACCGGGGCATTATGTTAGTACATGCTATAGTCCCAGTTGGTCCCAGCATGATGTGGTGGAAGCCTGGAGTGTGCCGCAGTGTGGGGCATTATGTTAGTATATGCTATAGTCCCAGTTTGTACCAGCATGATGAGGTGGAAGGCTGGAGTGGGCCGCCGTCTAGGGCATTACGTTATTACATGCTATAGTCCCAGTTTGTCCTAGCATGATGAGGTGGAAGGTTGGAGTGTGCCGCCGTACGGGGCATTAAGTTAGTACATGCTATAGACCCAGTTGGTCCCAGCATGATGAGATGGAAGGCTGGAGTGTGCCTCCGTCTGGAGCATTATGTTAGTACATGCTATATTCCAAGTTGGTCCCAGCATGATAAGGTGGAAGGCTGGAGTGTGCCGCAATCTGGGGCATTATGTTAGTACATGCTATAGCCCCAGTTGGTCCAAGCATGAAGAGGTGGAAGGCTGGAGTGTGCCGCCGTCCGGGGCATTATGTTAGTACATGCTATAGACCCAGTTGGTCCCAGCATGATATGGTGGAAAGTTGGAGTGTGCCGCCGTCCGGGGCATTATGATAGTACATGCTATAGTCCCAGATGGTCCCAACATGATGAAGTGGAAGGCTGGAGTGTGACGCCGTCGGGGGCATTATGTTAGTACATGCTATAGTTCCAGTTGGTCCCACCATGATGAGGTGGAAGGCTGGAGTGTGCCGCCCTCTGGGGCATTATTTTAGTACAAGCTATAATCCCAGTTGGTCACAGCATGATGAGGTGGAAGGCTGGAGTGTGGCGCGGTGCGGG
>JAHLWY010000460.1:0-15000 GCA_020002185.1 Paraescarpia echinospica
AAATGTTCGCGAGGTTAACCCCAACTTTTTTCTCTAGCTAACCTAATTATATATTTTAACCGCTAGATGGCGCCACCATGTGACGTAGTACTCCGATTATCCGCTAGGGGTGCTACACCGGAAGTGACGTCGTACCGGAAGTTACTTGACTGTCATGGCAGCCTCTACTAGGGACGACACGTCGGAAGTGACGTCGCACCGGAAGATACTTGACTGTCATGGCTGCCTCTACGCTTCCGGTATTCTCGGAAGTGTGTCAACGAATAGATATCTATCATGGCCGGTAGTTGGCGTTATTCTGAGTAGTTACACTGCTATCCGTTGGGGCCATCAGATGTCGCCTGTCTCATGAACGTGCACAGTTTTTGTGTTAAGGGAAGTCACGTGATGTACGTTCGGTCTGATTGATTATGCAAATGAGCTCACGCCGAAAACTAGTGTATATACCGTGCTTCCAACGATTCTGGTCTTTCCTTTTTCGACTCTCGAGAAGGTCGTATCGTATCTGGTCGCTCTCACTATTTGAAAATATGGAATTGTTACGTTGAAAAGATGGCTGCTTCATATACATATGTTTTCCATTAAAAGAAGCGATACTTCATGCGAGTCCTATGGTCGCCTCGTTGGACGTGAATCCGACCAAATGATCGTCTCTTGACATGAAGGTATGTGATGTTTGGCACCTCATTGAATGAAGTCCTGTCAGGTGGTTGTCCTTACATGTTATTGACATAGTCGTTTTCGATCGTAGCAGTTTTCAAATTCGCTTGCTATGGTCGTGTGTTAAAAAGTTCCGAGTCCTACCGACACTAAAAAGTTCCGAGTACCGATACTAAAAAGTTCCGAGTACTACCGACACTAAAAAGTTCCGAGTACTACCGACACTAAAAAGTTCCGAGTACTACCGACACTAAAAAGTTCCGAGTACTACCGACACTAAAAAGTTCCGAGTACTACGACACTAAAAAGTTCCGAGTACTACTAAAAAGTTCCGAGTACTACCGACACTAAAAAGTTCCGAGTACTAACGACACTAAAAAGTTCCGAGTACTACCGACACTAAAAAGTTCCGAGTACTACCGACACTAAAAAGTTCCGAGTACTACCGACACTAAAAAGTTCCGAGTACTACCGACACTAAAAAGTTCCGAGTACTACCGACACTAAAAAGTTCCGAGTACTACCGACACTAAAAAGTTCCGAGTACTACCGACACTAAAAAGTTCCGAGTACTACCGACACTAAAAAGTTCCGAGTACTACCGACACTAAAATCTCTCGTGTGACGTGGCATCCGTAGTCTCGTGACATATCTCGGTTAAGTCTAGAGGAATTGATGCAATAACACGTCTATTTTCCTGACTAATTACATTGGTGTCCGTTGAGTGGCGTCGGAAACCATGATGGTCACCTCTTTGAATATCTCGTGGCGTATCTCTTGTCTCGTCCGTACTCTCGTGTGATGTGACATCCGTAGTCTCGTAGCATATCTCTTGTCTCGTCCGTACTCTCGTGTGATGTGTCATCCGTAGTCTCGGTCGTCGGTACTCTCGTGTGACGTGGCATCCGTAGTCTCGTGACATATCTCGGTTAAGTCTAGTGTTACGTTTGTACAACTCGTATCTATAGTTTGGTTCGTGCAACGTGTTGGTCTAAGCATAGAGTTTCGTTTGTCCCACTAGTTGGTCTAAGTTCAATTCGTGACACGTGTTGGTCAAACTATAGTGTTTCGTTTGCCCGCTAGTCGGTCTGAGTTCAATTCGTGTCACGTGTTCGGCTAAGGTTAGTGTTTCGTTTGTACAACTCGTGTCTATAGTTGTCTATTTTCCTGAAAAAGGAAGGAATTGACACGATAACACGTATATTTTTTTCTGAAAAAGGAAGGAATTGATGCAATAACACGTATATTTTCCTGAAAAAGGAAGGAATTGATGCTATTTTCTTGAAAAAGGAAGGAATTGACACGATAACACGTATATTTTCCTGAAAAAGGAAGGAATTGACACGATAACACGTATATTTTCCTGAAAAAGGAAGGAATTGACACGATAACACGTATATTTTCCTGAAAAAGGAAGGAATTGATGCAATAACACGTATATTTTCCTGAAAAAGGAAGGAATTGATACGATAGCACGTATATTTTCCTGAAAAAGGAAGGAATTGATGCAATAACAGGTATATTTTCCTGAAAAAGGAAGGAATTGACACGATAACATGTATATTTTCCTGAAAAAGGAAGGAATTGATGCAATAACACGTATATTTTCCTGAAAAAGGAAGGAATTGACACGATAACACGTATATTTTCCTGAAAAAGGAAGGAATTGATGCAATAACACGTATATTTTCCTGAAAAAGGAAGGAATTGACACGATAACACGTATATTTTCCTGAAAAAGGAAGGAATTGATGCAATAACATGTATATTTTCCTGAAAAAGGAAGGAATTGACACGATAACACGTATATTTTCCTGAAAAAGGAAGGAATTGACACGATAACACGTATATTTTCCTGAAAAAGGAAGGAATTGACACGATAACACGTATATTTTCCTGAAAAAGGAAGGAATTGATGCGATAACACGTATATTTTCCTGAAAAAGGAAGGAATTGATGCAATAACACGTATATTTTCCTGAAAAAGGAAGGAATTGATGCAATAACACGTATATTTTCCTGAAAAAGGAATGAATTGACACGATAACACGTATATTTTCCTGAAAAAGGAAGGAATTGATGCAATAACACGTATATTTTCCTGAAAAAGGAAGGAATTGACACGATAACACGTATATTTTCCTGAAAAAGGAAGGAATTGACACGATAATACGTATATTTTCCTGAAAAAAGAAGGATTTGACGCGATAACACATTAAGATTAGTGTTTCGTTTGTCCAACTAGTTGATATAAGTTCAATTCGTGACACGTGTTGGTCAAAGCATAGTGTTTCGTTTGTACAACTCGTGTCTCGTCGGTACTCTCGTGTGATGTGTCATCCGTAGTCTCGTGACATATCTCGGTCATAGTCTCGTCTCTTTTCTCGTCGGTACTCTCGTGTGATGTGACATCCGTAGTCTCGTGACGTATCTCGGTCATAGTCTCGTCTCTTGTCTCGTCGGTACTCTCGTGTGACGTGTCATACGAAGTCTCGTGTGATGTGGCATCCGTAGTCTCGTGACATATCTCGGTCATAATTTCGTCTCTTGTCTCGTCGGTACTCTCGTGTGACGTGTCATCCGTAGTCTCGTGTGATGTGTCATCCGTAGTCTCGTGTGATGTGTCATCCGTAGTCTCGTGACATATATCGGTCATAGTCTCGTCTCTTGTCTCGACGGTACTCTCGTGTGACGTGCATCCGAAGTCTCGTGACATATCTCGGTCATAGTCTCGTGTGATGTGCCTAGTTGATCTAAGTTCAATTCGTGACACGTGTTGGTCAAAGCATAGTGTTTCGTTTGTACAACTCGTGTCTCGTCGGTACTCTCGTGTGATGTGTCATCCGTAGTCTCGTGACATATCTCGGTCATAGTCTCGTCTCTTTTCTCGTCGGTACTCTCGTGTGATGTGACATCCGTAGTCTCGTGACGTATCTCGGTCATAGTCTCGTCTCTTGTCTCGTCGGTACTCTCGTGTGACGTGTCATACGAAGTCTCGTGTGATGTGGCATCCGTAGTCTCGTGACATATCTCGGTCATAGTTTCGTCTCTTGTCTCGTCGGTACTCTCGTGTGACGTGTCATCCGTAGTCTCGTGTGATGTGTCATCCGTAGTCTCGTGTGATGTGTCATCCGTAGTCTCGTGACATATATCGGTCATAGTCTCGTCTCTTGTCTCGACGGTACTCTCGTGTGACGTGCATCCGAAGTCTCGTGACATATCTCGGTCATAGTCTCGTGTGATGTGCCTAGTTGATCTAAGTTCAATTCGTGACACGTGTTGGTCAAAGCATAGTGTTTCGTTTTCGTGACACGTGTTGGTCAAAGCATAGTGTTTCGTTTGTACAACTAGTTGATCTAAGTCCAATTCGTGACACGTGTTGGTCAAAGCATAGTGTTTCGTTTGTGTGACTAGTTGATCTGAGTTCAATTTGTGACATGTGTTGGTCAAAGAATAGTGTTTCGTTTGTCCAACTAGTTGGTCTGAGTTCAATTCGTGCAGTGTAATCGGTTAAGTTTCTGTTTCGTTTACGCAACTAGTTGATCTGAGTTCGATTTGTGTCGTGTGTTGGTCAAAGCATAGTGTTTCGTTTGCACCACTAGTTGGTCTGAGTTCAATTTGTACAGCGTAATCGGTTAAGTTTCTGTTTCGTTTACGGAACTAGTTGGTCTGAGTTCAATTTGTGTAGCGTAATCGGTTAAGTTTCTGTTTCGTTTACGCAACTAGTTGGTCTGAGTCCGATTCGTGCCGTTTGTTGGTCAAAGCATAGTGTTTCGTTTGCACCACTAGTTGGTCTGAGTACATTAACATCTCTGTACTGAACTACACAGACATAAGTGGTTAACGTATCTGTACTGAACTACACACACACACACAGACATAACTTTTTAACGTATCTGTACTGAACTACACAGATACATAAGTGGTTAGCATATCTGTACTGAACTACACAGATACATAAGTGGTTAACATATCTGTACTGAACTACACAGACATACTTGTGATGTGTAAGACTATTAGTAAGGTTCCCAACATATGCTTTGTATTACACTATGAAAAATATACAAGATGAGGTTTGCACAGTTTATTCGTGAACAACACAAACGTATTTACATGTCACGCTCCATAACTGCAAGACCCATATGTTTCATAGTGTTTCACCACTGTTTCGAACAGATTCTTGCAACCATGTATTGATATTACACAACTGTTCGACTGTCACGTCGGATAGCTTCACACCTGCGTCTAACAAAACGCTCAAACAGTCTCTCACCATCTAATTGGTCTGAGTTCATGGACGTGATGTGTGATTTGAGGATGCCTTTTCTTGTCGCTGAAACAGTAACGAGATGAGCTTAGTAATGAATGTTCAACTGATATATATAAGAAAAAATATAATATTATGGTCTTTTGAAAATGTTCTAACAAAATAGCATGAATACCATTTGAACACTATGAAAAATTGAAGCTTACTGTTATCTCTTCAAGTTGTTCTTCAAGCTGTTGTTCAAGTTGTTCTTTACGTCGCCGCTGTTTATCTTGCTTCCTTTGACAGCAGCCCTGCTTCACATGAGCGGACCGATTTCCTTTATACTTGAAGGTACTGCCACACATACAGCAAGTATAACGAGACAACAGCTTCTGACGCTTCGTCGGAGGTAACGATGTCAGGTTGATGGTTGGGTTGATTGCCGGAGCTGATGACAGAGACGAAATTGGTTTGATCGGCGAACTGGTCGTCAAACTGGTCGTCGGACTGGTCGTTGAACTGGTCGTTGGCTGTTGGTCCGGGTTGATTGTCGGGGTCGAAAGATCGAGTGGTCCCGTAGCCGGAGAAGGCTGCGCCTTCGGTAGCAAAATCCCTTGTCGGACGTCATCACTAGTCATGTTGTTCACCTTCCAAAATGTAAGATATTATGACCACAAAAAAAACAGACGCAGGTCTTTTATAACAGTTCGACAGAACATAAAGGGCAAGTGGTCGTACCGAACGAACATTTGTCCACTAGGGGGTGATGTTTGTAGTTCGTGATGTATCCGTCAGGGGACTCTATTGCACACAAGCGTGCAAGAGACACGAATATTTGCAGTACTCCTACATTTACTTTACAACTTGTCCACAAGATGATACCACTTGTATAATTAGTACCGAAAAATTCCGATATGGGTCGCTGTTTTAATTAACCAACTATACGCCAGGGGAGCTATTTTGGTTTTGGCGGGAAAATAATTAGTAACGAAAAATTCCGATAGGGGTCGCTGTTTTAATTAACCAACTATCCGTCAGGGGGCGCTTTTATATTTTGGCGGGAAATAATTAGTTAACCAACTATCCGCCAGGGGGCGCTATTTATGTTTGGAGGGAAATATTTTAGTTCACAAAATACCCGCTAGGTGGCGCTGTAATAGTTTTGGTGGGAACTATTTTAGTTCACCAACTATCCGCTAGGTGGCGCTTCGATAGCTCCGAAAAATTCCGGTAGGGGAGCTATTTTAGTTCCGAAAAATTCCGATATGGGGCGCTATTTTAGTTCCGAAAAATTCCGGTAGGGGGCGCTTTGATAGTCCCGAAAAACTTCGATGTGGGGCGCTATTTTAGTTCCGGAAAATTTCGGTAGGGGCCGCCACGTGACCTTTACCTACATCCGGGTCACGTGACCTTTGACCTTGACCTACATCCGGGTACTTGACCTTGACCTACATCCGGGTACTTTTCCACTTCCACCGCGACGCGACAACCATGCGCGGTACACCACCTACATTACTACTGATGAGTATGACCAGTTTTAATTGTTCATGCAAGCAGCTGTAGTCACTGTTTATTATGATTATTGGTAATTACTCGTGCAGTGAGCTAGCTTTTTAACATTAATTAGTAAAATAGTACTCTCTCTTTGATGATACAAGTTCTGTTTGCTTAATTACTTGCAGTAAGGTGGAGTTACAGGTGATTATGATCAGTGTTAATTTTTCTTGCTAGCAGCTGAAGTCTCTACTGACTCTGACTATTGGCAACTACTCGTGTAGTGAGGTAGTTATTTATTGATACACTAGTAATAACTTGCAAGCAGCTGAAGTCACTACTGACTCTGACTATTGGTAACTACTCGTGTAGTGAGGTAGTTATTTATTGACATACTAGTAATAACTTGCAAGCAGCTGAAGTCACTACTGACTCTGACTATTGGTAACTACTCGTGTAGTGAGGTAGTTATTTATTGATACACTAGTAATAACTTGCAAGCAGCTGAAGTCACTACTGAGTCTGACTATTGGTAACTACTCGTGTAGTGAGGTAATTATTTATTGATACACTGGTAATAACTTGCAAGCAGCTGAAGTCACTACTGACTCTGACTATTGGTAACTACTCATGTAGTGAGGTAGTTATTTAGTGATACACTAGTAATAATTTGCATACGAGCACAGTCTTTTTTATGATACAAGTTCTACTTTTTATTTTTATTTTTGTTTATTTTTTATTAGCATTAACCTAATCGATACTTGTAAATGCTGCAATGTTGGTGTTACAGTAGTTTGCTGTTAAAAATATTGTACAGCCTACATAGTAACATTTTTCATATCGTAATGCTCTATCACCTCTTCTCGGAACGAGCCATTTTGATACTAACAATTAATACATTGTTATTTTCGTTAATCATCAATGCCAAACTAATTATCATTATTTATTTATTCAAATGTTCAATTGATAAGTGGTTACATACATATGATGATTTATTTTACAAAATATATAATGCCAAATGTATGTACTTTTTTCTTTCTTCATTGGCAGCCGTTGTTGCGCAACGTCTTCCATTACTGTAATTAATAGGTCTAACATTGTTTTTTCTTTTTGATTTTGCGTCTTTCTCAACTTATCCACCTATTTACATTATGTGTATCATTGTTCTGGTGTACGCATGGAACAACACTAGCAATCGATCTAATCATTTGTATCACTCCATAATTTTATATACATATTGTTATAGTAATATTATTAAGCACGCGTATGACCATTCCTACAAACACAGGCTCAGTTACATTTAATGAGACTTTCCTCTCCTACCTAGGAGGTACTCAAAACAACCTGTGTAATGTTTTAGATACAAATGATGATAATAACGAACCACAAGTAATACACTGCTCTTCTTATTATGACATTGATAAATTCGCCAACCTGGCAAATAAAACCACTAACAGTTTTACTATTCTAAGCTCAAACATTCAGTCTATAAATGCAAAATGTAATGAACTTGAAATATTCATAAAGGACTTACGTAGTAATAATTTTTAATTTAGTGTAATATGTTTACAAGAGACGTGGACAACTGATAATGATGATTTCTCTCAATTTTATCTAGATGGATATGATTGTATAACACAGGGGAAAAATGTAGTGACAAAGGAGGGTTATAGATATATGTAGATGATAAATATAAATCTGAAATAAAAATGAATGTAAATATGTAAGATAATTGGGAAGGGTTAATAATTAAAGTAACTGGAAATGGTTTATCGAAGACAATGACCATCAGAAATATATACAGACCCCCAAGGTCATGTAACGAAAATATTACACAATTTACTTATGCATTTTCATCAGTTTTATCATCTCTGGAAAACAGCAATAATAATAATAATCTCATTATAGCAGGGGATTTTAATATAAATGTACTTAAAATAAATGAAAACAGAATATACAGTGATTTTTATACCTTAACATCTCATAGTCTTTACCCCCAAATTACGTTCCCAACTCGTTTCACTACAACACACGGAACACTAATAGATAACTTGTTTTGCTCACTAAATCAATTAATATTAGAAATTACTGCTGGGATTTTCACAAACACTTTCTCGGACCATCAGCCTTATTTTCTAATTATAGACACTATTCCTAACGCTGAACTCCCTCCTAATTTAAAAAAAATTAATATACAAAGTGTTGATGCTATGCAGAAAGTTAATATTGAAATTGGTTCTTATAAATTATACAACAAATTACATAAAAAACAAAATGAAGATCCCAACCTAAATTACAATATAATGCATGAAGAAATCATGCGCGCTAAAAGTAAGTACATGCCTATTACAATAATGAAATTTAATAAATACAAACACAAAAAATCGACAAGGATTACCCTAGGTTTACTCAAATCTTACAATACCATATTAAAAAAGAATTATCCGTGCAGCTCAGCAAATCTACTTTTAATCACGATTTAACCAATACAAAAAATCAGAAATACATGGAACACTATTAACGAAATTCTCTTTAAAATAAAACAAAGAAGACATCTTCATCAACTTTTAAAGTGAATGGCACTACCATAACAGATAAATCAGAAATAGCAAACAAATTCACTGACTATTTAGAAACATAGCTCAAACTATTGTAGAAGACATTAAATATACAGGAAGCAAAAAAAATATGACTACTATTTAAATACAAACGTTAGATCTACTCTTAAATTTAAGAATGTGGATGAAGAAACAGTAAGGAAAACAATAAATGATCTCCCAACTAAAAACAGCAGTGGATTTCATGAAATTACATCAAAACCGCTAAAAATAATTGAACCAACAATAATTAAATCAATATCCCTAATAAATAACCAAGTTATTAATACTGGCATATTTCCTGATAAACTGAAAATTGCAAAAGTAGTTCCAATTTTCAAAAAGGATAACCCAACTCTAATAACAAATTACAGGCCAATTTCTTTCCTTCCAACTATTTCTAAAGTACTAGATAAAATAATCCATAATCAGATATCCACTTATTTTATTGATTCCAAGTTATTTTTTGATAATCAGTACGGATTTAGACCTAACCATTCAACAGATTATGCATCACTCGAACTAGTAGATAGAATAATTACTCAAATGGACAAAACACAATTACAAATCAGTATTTTTCTTGACCTTTCCAAGGCTTTTGACACTATTGACCATTCGATATTATTAAACAAGTTAAGATATTATGGCATAGATGGCAAGACTCTTCTTTTATTCGAAACCTATTTAAGCAACCGGAAACAGTATACCGAATTTGAAGATACCACATCTGATATTTTATCTATAAAAATAGGTGTACCACAAGGGTCCATCCTTGGACCACTGTTATTTACTATATATATATATAAATGATTTTTCACAAGTAAGCCAAATGTTTAAATTTAAAATGAATGCTGATGATACCACTTTGTTTAGCACAATTGAAACTTTTTATGATAAAGCACACAATAGAAATATAGAATCTGTAATAAATGAAGAACTCCTCAAAATAATTGAGTAGCGTAATATTAATAAGTTGTCACTAACTAAAAGTAAAACTAAATATATGACCTTCTAAATGCCAAAAATATCTACGCAGAGCCTATTTCTCAAAATAGATAATATAAGTATCGAGACAGGGGAAGAATTTAACTTCTTAGGTTTAACTCTAGATACTAACTTAAATTGGAAAAAAACACACTGACAAAATATCAAATAAATGTTCTAAAACTATAGGAATATTAAATAGATTAAAACATGTGTTACCTTTAGAACCGTATATATTTTATATGATGCACTGCTACTATATAATATTAATTATTGTATTATGACATGGGGATACCAAGAAAACAGATTAACGAAAATTCAAAAGAAAGCGGTGCGAATTATAACATTAAGTAAATAAAATTCACATACAGAACCACTTTTTAAACAACTCAATATACTAAAAGTAGAAGACTTGCTAAATTTACAAGAACAAAATTTTTATTACAAATACAAACATCAAACTTTACCCGTTTACTTATTAAATTGGCAGATAACCACAAATACCAGCACACACAAATATGTCTCTCGAAGAGCAACTGAACTACACACCTTCAGAACTAAACATGAATTTGCAAAAAAGTGTCTTAACTATAACTTGCCACATGTTATAAATAATATCACTGATTTTGTGAAAGATAAGATAGTGACCCATAGTGTGAAAGGATTCTCAAATTATGCTAAAAACCACATGCTACAAAAACACAACGTCACGTGCAATATACTAAATTGCTACATATGCCAATTAAGTTAATACATTACAAAACGAGAAACACAGTTAATAAAAAATGCATCTTTTAAATTTGCATAGTCGCATACATGCGTACATGCAAACTCAACACATTTCATAGCACGTTACATCAACAAAACAACCATCATACACATTATGTAAGAGAAGACAAATACATTTGTTTAAATGTTTGACATAATCATTGTATTTTGCTATATAAATCCAAGGATTTGATACACTAAAAATATGTTTTTCTGTGTGTCTCCTGTGATAGCGATCAGTTTTGATCTTAATAGGAGTCTCCCATCCCACAGCAACTGTTTTCTTTCCTTTTGTTGCAAAATGTATACTATATTCTGTTGATTCCATATTTTCAGTTGTTTGTACATTTTACATTTCAATATTACTGTATATGCCGGTATGTGTGTATATGTATGTAATACGTGTATGTGTGTATATAATTATACATAATTTGTATTTTGTTAATGATGTTGGGAAAATAAAATCATCCTTATCCTTATCCTTAGGTAGCACCTTTCAGAGGATGGCTATTTTTGCTAGTTTTAATCAATACAATACGAACAATTTCCAAATTCAGAAAAGTATGTTGATGTACATAGACTCCCGTATATTGTCACATTACAAACGAAAAAAAATGAAATAGTTATAATTTTTTAAATGTAGAAAGTAGATGTAAATTCCTCCGTCAGCGATGAACTGATTACGGCGTAGTTGTCGTGTGACGTTGTTGGTGTTCATCACATGACAGCTCTTCCAATAAATGATGAACACCAACAAAGCTGCATGACAACTGGGAAGTAATCGGTTCAACGCTCTCGAAGGCATCGGTAGGATGTCGAAACCTCCGTCTGAGGAAAGAAGGACTCAGAAAGATAACTTTCTACATTTTTAATATAATTCATGAACTTAACCGAATGGAGATGCACTTTTCATGCTGAAATACTTATCAATTTTAATAGTATGTATGCAGTGCCGGATTTATGACAGCGTGGATTCCTGGGCAGTGATTATAGTACACTACCATACTTATGCATTCAAAGTTGCCTAACATATTATATGCAGCTGCTAAAGTAACCGAGAGGAACATGTTATGGAATGAGCGATGCACCAACCTTCTAAGACTCTGGGAGAGAAGGGGATGAGGCGCAGTTCTCTCGCGGGGTTATCATCATGCTGCATTTAATTTATCATCAGTGTGACCTGTGACATCAATATCTCCAAACAAACTCCTCTCCTTGTTATTGATTTCTACAAATAGAACATAATAAACAGTGGTGTACTTGTTGGGAAATAATTTTTTTTCGCAATAATTGTGTAGCGAATCTAGTCACTCAAGATAGACTAATTTCTTTTTGCACAGTATGATATACAATGGTGTACTTGTTGAGAACCTGTAATTGCAAATTAGGTTTATGCATCCTGTAGTAATTGGAAAGTAAGTGCATCCAAAAGCGGGACACACTATGTTATGTAGTAATTGTAATGACACTGCTATACAGGCAGTTATTGTTCTGTTATATTTACACTGTCAATATGTTTTGAAGAGAAGAAGGCTCCCTGTTTAGAAGGCCAGTCTGGATACGTCCGGTCACTACACGTCTTGTTCATACCGTTTGTTTTTTGTTTGTTCTATATATTTCTTATATGTTTATTATTATCGTTGCACAGACTTGCATTTCTTGTACGATGACAAATATGGTGACATGGTACACAGCATGGAGATTGCTAACTTCCTATTGCCAGAATATAATAAGGCTTTTTGTTGACAGTGGACAGTGTGCCGTTACAGCATGTGTTTCAATGATAATTATAAATTTAAATGATGCCAGCAAACGAATCAATTCCATGATTTCCAGGAGAGACTAAAGTTATTTTTGTATCTAATGTATTACAACTAAGTGCCTCAGCAGAAGATGGCCTTCAACGAATACACCACTCCACGTATTATGACCTGACAACTACTAGCAAAAACACTTAACGATCTGTTTAGTATACGAACTTCTAACATAGAATCAATAAATACAAAATTACCGAAATTGAAGCTTTCTTAGAGGAACTTAAACATATAATAGGTCTATTGGAGGTAATACCTATTATTAAAAATTTCTTAATGAATTCCCACCAATTATCTGATCCTTTGACAAAATAAATCCGACATCATTAGTGCTGGTGATTTCATTATTAGCTTTCTTAAAATAAACTAAAAAGAGGTTTTAGTTATTTTTTTATTTTTTTTATATCTGACAGCTTTTGCGCCCATATTTTACTCCCCACAACAATTTCAAATAATAATGGAACTCTATAATAAATAACTTGTTTTGTAGATTAACCTATCCTACAATAACACCGAAATCATGTACTCTAACAAAACAACTATCGCACCATACTTTACCTTTCTAAACACCGTTCCCCACAAAGAATTACAACCTAAATATATTTAAATTAATATACAAAATCAAGAAGCAATTTCGAAATTTATTAATTAAATCACTTCAACAGACGTTTATAATAAACTTAATCCAGCACCTTCTGCTGACCGAAAGATAAATTATGACACTTCATACGAATCATTTAAATGGGCAAAAAGAAACACACTTGCCATACAAAAGAGTTAAGTTCAACAAATATAAACAAACAAAATCAACATGGATTACTCTTGGCCTCTTCAAATGAATACCATACAGAGACAAGTTATATAAGAAGCTTAAAATGAATTAGCCTCATTCACCAGAACATTCAACAATTCGGACTATCCTGGTATCTTATAACAGCATTGTTAAAAAAGTATACGAACAGCTAAACAACAGCATTATTAACCTTGTTTTACTAGTACAAAAATAACAATAAAACATGACAAACTATAAGCGATATTTTGTCTAGAACCTGCGAATCGAAAACGTTTCCTAAATCCTTTATATATATAAGGGAATAGTATCACAAGGAAGACTGTTATTGGAAACACATTTAATATTTGTTTCTATTATTAGCCCAAATTAGTAATCCTATGAATATAAATTACATACACTATCTGGAAGTGTAGTACATCAATTCACTCACGTTTGACCATATTCACGAAAAAAAACTATAAAACAATAGATAATATGCAACCAAAAACAAGATGTGGGTATGAAGGAATTTCGTCACTATTACTAAAATTAGTTAAAACCTGCAGTAGTAACATAATTAACACTAATTACAAATAAAATACTAGCTACTGGTACCTTCCCTGGTCAACTTAAAATCGTCGAAGGAATTCCAATTTTTAAAAAGGTGACGATACCAAATTCTGCAATTACATACAAATATCACTCTTACCAATTATATCAAAAGTAGATGAAAAGATAATGAACAACCAGCTACATTCAGTTTTCAAAACGCAAAATCTGTTGTTCGAAAACCAATATGGATTTAGAACGGAACATAGCACTGATTGTGCTGCCCTTGAATTAACCGATAGGGTAATGACACTCATGGAGTAATGAAATTCCTATAAATATTTATGTGGACCTTTCCAATGCTTTCGATACTTTGATCAAAATATATTACTGGATAAATTATAATGCTATGGACTAAAAGGAGTAGCTTCAAGTTTAATTAGAAATTACGTAACAAATAAAAACAAGATGTTGAAATAGAGGATGTCAAATCAGAAATGCATAATATATCAACATATGTATCTATCTGAAGGCTCCATGTTAGACCCACTATTGTTTATTATATACATTAATTACTTTACCAAGGCCAGTGAAAAGTTTAATTGCATAATGTATGCCGATGATACGACCCTGTCAACTATTCTTGACTCATTTTTAACCTGTGCAAAAATTTGAAACGTAGCATTTGTTATAAACACAGTAATAAACAAAATTAGTGAATGACTAAAACTTATTATTAAACAAATTATCTCTTAACCTAAGGAAAATTGAGCACATGCTCTTCAAGAGAGCTAGACAAAAGCGTGACTTAATCATTACTAAACATAAATAACACCACAATCGAGAGAGTGACAGAATTTAGCTTTCTCTGAATAACGTTTAATGAACAATGTAACAGGAATGGTCACTTTGAAAAAGTTTCAGATAGGTTTTCAAGGACGCTAGGTTTCTTAGATACGCTATAATTGTTATTATCTCTTAGTACAGAGATCGTATCTTACAACACAGGAATATTGTCACACTTAATCTCCGACGTTACCATTTGGGGTTTAAAATGTGACAGAATTCAGATACGTCAAAAGAAACTTGTCCGAATTATTAATGTAAGCAGAT
>JAHLWY010000460.1:20000-79843 GCA_020002185.1 Paraescarpia echinospica
AAAAGCGAGGTCATGCTTAACAAATATGTTATGTTTTTTGGAAGACATCACTAGGTGGGTAGATGAGGGATCACCAGTAGATATCATCTATTTAGATTTTCAAAAAGCTTTTGACAAAGTACCACATCAAAGATTACTCCTTAAGCTAAAGGCCCATGGCATAGGAAATGGTATAATAAACTGGATAGAACAATGGCTGATTGACAGAAGACAACGTGTAGTAGTTGATGGGGAGGCTTCAAACTGGAAATCGGTATTGAGTGGGGTACCACAGGGATCAGTACTAGGACCTATATTATTCTTAATATATACCAACGATTTGGATGATGAAATAACAAGCAAGGTGTTGAAATTTGCGGATGATACAAAAGTGTTTAGAAGGATTAAAAGTGATGGAGATAGACAGCATTTACAAGATGATCTTGACAGGTTGATCAAATGGTCTGAAAAGTGGCAAATGCTGTTCAATTTTGGGAAATGTAAATGCCTCCACACAGGTCATGGGAATGAAGAGGTAAAATATAAAATGGGGGTACTGTTCTAAGTACTACTGTAAAAGAAAAGGACTTGGGGTTAACCATTAGTGCTGATATGAAGGTTTCAGAGCAGTGCGGAATTGCAGCGTCAAAAGGAAATCAAATCCTTGGATTAATTAGGCGAAATATAGCGTATAAGAAAAAAGAATTAATAGTACCGCTGTACAAAACAATAGTGAGGCCTCATTTAGAATATTGTATACAAGCATGGAGGCCATATCGCAAGAAGGACATAGATATGCTAGAAAGAGTACAGAGGAGAGCGACTAAAATGATACCAAATCTGAGGGATCTTTGTTAGGAAATACGCCTAAAAGAATGTGGTTTAACAACATTAGAGACCAGGAGATTGAGAGGAGATCACATAGAAGTGTTTAAAATATTGAATGGTTATGAAAATATTGATAGAAACATTTTTTTCTCAGTTAAGAAAAATAGAAGGACCAGAGGACATGAAGCTACATTAGTAAAGGAGCAGTGTAGATTAGATATAAGAAAGTTCTCATTCTCACAAAGGACTGTAAATGAATGGAACAGATTATCTCCTGATTGTGTTGGTGCTAGTAGCGTGAATATGTTTAAAAATAAAATCGACACACACCTTAAAAAGGCGGGATACATGTAGATAAAAAGTATTGGACTCTCGATAAGCCAAAAGGCTTCCTTGTCCACCTGCCATCCAGAGTAATTTTCTGGATGGCAATCTTGTTAAATCTTGTTGGGAAATTATTTCTTCGAAATTGCTGTGTTTAATAAAGCAATTAGTGTAATAACAGTTATTAGTCTCAATGCACAGGTAGCCATAGGTACGTGCAGGTTTTTCAGATCGAGTCAGGTAATGGAAACACATCTGCAAATATAGCTGCAATGTGTTCAGAGTCGTGATCCTGGGTGAATTAGCGAATTTAGTCTCTGAAGATAGACTACTTTCCTTGTTGCACTTTTTATATAAACAATGTTGGACTTGTTGAGAACCTGTAATTGCAATTTAGGTTGATGCATACTATGGTAATTGGAAAGTAAGTGCATCCACATCGGGACAAACTTTGTTATGGCAATTGTAATTGCATCTAGTGATGTATAATTTCTACGACATAATTTTTTTGAACACAAATAATGAAACAACATTTACTATAAGTTTCAATAGACATGGAGTCATCGGCACGAGGTCGGTTTTCAGATTGCGTCAGATGATAAGAATATAATTAAAAAGTATTAAGTACAACATATCTGCATTGAGAATAGTGTCGTGATCTTTGTGAATTACTGAATTTGCCTAGCACTACTAAGTTATCTGATGGTGTAAAAAAACATCGTTTTCTTTGACGTAGATACCCTATTTTTCAGTCGAAGTGCTACAATTAGTTATATAGTCGTGTGGTTTTATCAATGAATTAATTACTGTAATTTAATGGTTCTGGCTTCAGTAGAAAACAACTGGGATAAGAACATACATCTGTACATGCTGACACCCATGTATGCACGTCCGGACTGTTTTCCTTGATGTTAGGTTGTCCGTATTTAAACTATTGCCGACTTGGGGTGTAATAATGCATCGAACTATCGTTTCATCGCAATAGTCGATGTCGCGATGCAATACTATCGATAGTAAATTGATCTATCGACAGTTATCGGCGATAGTACAGTGAATAATCGATAGTAACAATAGTTGGCCTGACGCATTAGTTGGTTTACTTGTATCGAAGTAATACTATTCGTTGACGTGATTTTTAAACTTTATTACGTATTTGTCCTTTTTAATGTTTGCGTATTTACCGAATCCACCAATCCAACGACAACTAGTGTCGATCAAATCAGCATTGCTCACGGATCGCCATTGTAAAACTGTCTTCAACACCGACACCAACTCTTAGCGTTGGCGCCACCCGTTAATTGTCGTATGGGGCTGCTTCCTTGAATATTTGCTAGACATATTTACCTCACATGAGACTATTGCGAGAGTATCGCGATAGTCTCATAACTATCGATAGTCTCATTAGGGAGGATAGACGGCATGATCGGGTGACGGTTGATCAGCGGCGTGGTTTTCCCAAGTTCGTTTCATCGGAAGTAAGTTTGATGGGAATGTTTAGCGAGTGTCACTGTGCCTGTATGTGTGTAATAAGAGAGGGAGGACGGTTACATTTGTCTCGGTAAGCGTTGGTGGTGTAAAAAGGAGTACGATTCTATACGGACCCCACATTCACTGCATTATCGCCTGCGTCAGGCCGACGTTCCAGTCACGCCTGAGTCAACACACAGCTCTGTGCACCAGTCGTCTTGGCGCACCCCTGTCGCTACAGGGAGCTTACAGGAACAACCTCTTCCACGATGCGACCAGTGCGCGACTTCCCCTGACGGAACGAGCTGCATTCCAACATAGCCTCAGAGTGCATTTGTAGGTTATGATTTGGAAGAGTCTGAATGTGTCTCAAATAGCACCGCCTGTCATGACCAACTGAAGTATGTGCGCTGCAAATGTAAGGCATCGTCACGACATCCCTGCAGCACCAATCTTTGTTCCTGTCTGAAAAGTGGGTTCAGCTATGTAACTGCTTGTCGTGACTGTCTATGTGAAGGTGTCGCAATTCTGCTCCGATGCAACCGGAAGAGGACGAAATGCCTGAGGACGCGAACATCTTTTAGATACTATTTTAGATGTATTTCCTAGATAGTACATATTCCGTAGAATGTATGCCATTCCAATTTTTAACTGTTTTGTTTGTAATGTTCCTTAGTCATGACCCTATTATTTTAGATGTATATCTTAGATAGCACTACGTAGGATTCCATGTGTGTCCCTCATATTTTTTATTCAATTGTAGTAGTGTTTTCGGTGAATAAAATAATATTTAGAAAATCATTCTAATTTTCCTTTATTAATGCACAAATAAACATTTTATAATTTTTATGTAAATTAACTGTACTGACATAATGCAAAATTACGAGTAGTCCTCGCGCATTAATTGCAACGTGGCTGAATGCTTCCCAGAGAAGTCGAGATGGTGTTCGATTGAACAGATCTGCCAGGGGGTAAAGTGTAAAGCACATTGACCAGTCGTGAGGACTGGATACTGCGCTATATAAGAACTTACCATTTTTACTAATAATGTCATACCGCGTGACACAAGGTTGTTCCAATGCTGTATTAATCGTTCTGTAAAGGTTTCCCCAAAGAGGCTCAACGAGGAGTTTTCACCATCATGTAGAGCATACAAGTGCGCTTCTTTTGATACCATGTATGTCTTGGTAACAATTTATTCCCGGTACATCCCTGAAGCGACCATACAATTTGTAGATGTTCGATAACATATATATATATCGGTCTGTAGTTCTTTAAGTCATTCTTATTTTCCTTCTTGAATATTAACAAATCAATCAGTCAATATATATTACTCGATAGTTTATCATACGAGTTTATGCGATCGACATATTGTGTTTGATCCTGCATAGACGGTGACGACGTTAAGCATGTCCCTCCAGTCCAGTGTCATGTTAAAGGTGAACCAGGAGGCTGCTCCGTCTTGTGATCTCCTCCATTCTGTGCGGGTAGAGCAGTGAAGTCACCTCGTCGTCGATTTGTGTTATGTATTGTCAGGAATTCCAATAAATATGTACATGACCCAAACAATTGACTATGAAATTGAACTGGACTGAAGTCGTGCAGTTCAGTGCAGCAGTACAAGACATCACAAGAAAAGTTCCCAGCCATGTGGAACCTTCAATGCGGACCGGACAAATGGAAGGTCGATCACACAATTTTGCGCACGGGAGTGTGACCTATCCTCAAATGATTTGCACAGAAATGTAATCGCAATGTTTTCCCAAAACTATTGTTGAGTTAATTCTAAATATAAAATCGAATGGACCAATGCCAAATGCCTAACACATGAATCCCGATTCCCATCCACCCCCAAAATGCACTGTATATTAGACAAGGCCCATCCCAAATTCCTTCAGTCTAAGAGCGTTGACAAACTGTAATTGGTCTTTGGTATATGTAGAAAATACTCAAACGATACATTGTTCTGAAATCCCCGCGCTCACAGGGCCGGTCGCTACTTCGTGCTTGTGCAAGGATCAGGATTTTCAAACGTTAATGACATAAAGACTAATCAAAATGTCTGAATACATCCATTGACATATGTGTACATGGCATTATTATCTTTATGATTATATAAAAAAACCATTCAATTCTGAAGCTGGGATTTCAGGTACAGCCTTTTGAAATATTGAACCCCGCACGATCTTCACCCACGGACGAATGTCTAAACAAATGTCAGTTTACGAACCACCGCAATCAGCCTGCTATATCACATATACATTTTCAGCCACACACATTAAAAACTAACATAACCATAGGCCCATGGTGACACAGGGAATACATTGTTTTATAACATATAATAGACACCTACCCCCTCCGCTCCCCACCGAAACCTCCCACCACATACCCCGTGAACCTCGCCAAAATGCTCCAACAGCACTGTGTACTGGATGCTGCGGTCTAGAAGAAGAATAAGTTATTTTAATGATCTTCATATAGTCTTGCTGCCAGTCAACATAACCGTGCAGTGGAATCTACTCAATGTTTCTGGTGGTTTATGTAACAACGGTTTGAGCGTGCAGGCGGCGCCGGCCGAGTCCTGCAGCGGCAATAAGACAAGCGTGTGGCGGAGACGCATCAGACAAGCGAGGCGGAGACGGGAGCGACGTGTGACGGCGAACAGCCCGTGCGGGAACAGAGGAGGACACTTCCGGCGGACGGTCGTCAAGTCGTGACGCGATATCGTGGCGAGCTAGCCGAGTGTGGCTAACTGGACGACTCAACGCGACTGTGACCAACTTTCGTTTTGACTACGCGGCGAGACGATATATAGGGAAGTGACATTTCTATATTATATGTATATGTTAAGTTGATCTGTCTCAATACCTTGTACGTAATTGAGAGACTGTGTTCCTCTATACTGGGCATGGTATAGATTCCCGATATATGTAATGTTGTTCTTTATACTGGGGATGGTATAAATTCCCCGATGTTACTTACCTGAGTACGAGCGCACCAGAACTTGCAATGCATTGACATTTAAAGTTCCAATGAGAGTGCTAATAGTACTTAATTATTTTTGAACGGGCCATTCTATTATTATTGTTTTATTCGAGTATGAAAGATTAGCTGGGGATGGCTACGGCTTAGAGAGCTGATGATGAGAGCAGAGATAAGGTAGAACTACAAGGTAAATGTTGTTTTTCATCGTTACTATAAAAGAGTTTCTGGTTATTTGTACATGTAATACAATTACTTAAATTTCCATTGTTCATTGTTGTGCTGTTTACGGTTGCTGCCCTCTTTCACAAGCGTTGACATAATCACTACTGAGCCCTACTAGGCTCGAGCCATCTTTTTATGGAGACATCGATAATCTGTGATATGTCACCTTTGTATATATGTTAATACGTGCTGTATGCTTGATGTAAATGATGTCTGAATGGCTCGGCCAAAATAGTGTAAACTAAGCATGTTATCAAGTGAAATTAAAATCATAAATCATTATCAATCAATCCGGCTATCAAAGAAATGTCAAAACTACAGCGTTTGATGACAATCACTACGGTATCACTGTGCCTTTGCTTCTTATGTCGGAATGTTATGACTACTTGCACATGCATATTTTATTTTCTATGGTAAACGGACAAAACCCCACTGGTAAAAACCCTACTAGGACATAATCGCACTTGACGTAACCTCACCTGGACATAACCCCATTCGGACATTACCCCACTAGGACATAACCCCACCCGGATATAACCCCACTCGGACGTAACTCCACTCGGACACAACCCCACCCGGACATAACCACACCCGGACATAACCCCACCCGGACATAGCCTCACTCGAACATAACCCCACTTGGACATAACCCCACCCGGACATAACGCCAATCGGATATTACCCCACCCGGACAAAATTCCAATCAGACAAAATCCCATTTGGGCGAAATCCCACTCGTACATAGCCCCACCCGGACATAACCCCAATCGGATATAACCCCACTCGGACATTACCCCACCCGGATATAACCTCACCCGGACAAAACCCCACTCGGACATATCTCCACCCGGACATAACTCCACTCGGATATAACCCATTCGGACATAACCCAAATCGGATATAACCCCACTTGGACATTACATCACCCGGACATAACCCCACCCGGACAAAACCCCACTCGGACATATCTCCACCCGGACATAACTCCACTCGGATATATCCCACTCGGACATAACCCCACGGACATAACCCAAATCGGACATAACCTCACCCGGACATAATCCCACTCCTGTCACATATATTAATAACACACTAACAAAACTATTTTCTCCATTTTATTCACAAAGTCAAAAATTCTTCAAAATAACAATTTAAAATGCAATCGAAATTTCCACATCATATGACTAAACTCTTGAATTTGAGATACATATTATTTTTTGTAACAAAACTATTTTGTTTATTCAGCAGAATAATTATTACTATAGTGGGGTTGTGTCTAAAAGTTTAATTAGTGAGTGGAACTCTGTCCGAATGGAGTTCTGTGCAGTGGGGTATTGTCCAGTAGGGTTATGTCAGAGTCGGATTATGTCCTGAATCCATTGTTTGATATCTTGGTATCGCGTCAGGACATTTAATCGAGCCGTAAATATATGTTAAGCCAGCTCAGTTCGTGCCATGTTTTCCCAACCACTTTAATTTTGTCTCGTTCTTATCACACCCCTCCCCTGTCTTTCGATGTCAAGATCCGAGAGAAAGCGCGACCAGACAGCGCGCCCGGCAGGCGTGCTGAACCGCTGATGAATCTCCCGGAATTAAAAAGAAAGTTGGCAGGTATACAGGGATATTGGGACGTAATCAGCAGCGTCCCCTTGTGGGCGAGGATGGCCGGTATTGATATCGAACACGAACGCACGCACACACACAGGCGCGCGCGGGTGCGCGCACACACTCATGTAAAATGAATAAACCAAAACGCAGGCACACACATAATTATCAAGGCACACATGAACGCGCACACTGACTCATGCATGCACACACGTGCACGTGTACCTATGCACGCACGCACACACACGAACACGTACGCAGTATGTAGAAAAACAGTACATGAACATTTTCACTAGTTTTATTCTTGGGATTAGTACAAACGTGAACTACTTATGCCACATTGGCCTCGATTGGTCTGTAATGGCCAAACTGTGGATATAATATATCCAGTCCAGTTATAAATGACATCCGGTTAAACACATCCGGTTTAACTTCCGGTTTAGCATCCGATTACACATGGCATTCGTTTTAAAAAGAGGTTGTCTGTTTCGTTTCTCAATTAACCAGGGTGGTCATTACTTTAAATGTATTGTGGTTAGTCATGATGCGTCCGCTAAACTGCCAACCGAGTGGTTTACAATCAGAGTGTTTCGTTCACTGGTCGAGGACAAACAATCTATTTACGAACAGTGTTTCGGGTTTATTAAACGCAATTCTGACAGTATACTCAACATATTTTGGTTTTGGACATTATATGTTTCGTGTTTACGAGGAACAGACAACCTAATGTTAACGACGAAGACTACATAAGACACTTGGTCTAGCTATAAGGCGTGGTCGAGGGCGACAGCTGTAGTTGGGTATTGATCCAGTCAAGGAGCTGCGTACTTGGTCAGTCATGGATGGTCGTCGGTTCGTTGCGTATCGCTCTACTAGATTGAACATAAAACACGCACGGTGTTAAAGGGAAATAAACTTTTTGGTGTTATGCACATAAAAGAGTTAAATATAAACTAACGATTTGCAGGTAAAATTTACATTTTCATGTAACACAGTGGTTAACTCAGAATGTGGTCTCATAATGATCAATTCGAATCAAATGTCTAATAGGCTGGCGGTTGACATCTAGCCCGTGAGGAGATGTTTACACAATAAGCGCAAAACTGTGACATAGATTATGAGGCGTCAGGTTCCTAGTTTTGATTGACATGTATACGAGTACGCCGACTCATTTATTGGTGTATCATATTCCCTGAGTTACTGAGCTGAGTTACACTTGTACGTATGCATGAACAACTATTATAATGCCATACCATACACATTGTGAACGTAATATTTGTATTAAGTTACTTGTGCAAGGCAAATTTGGTGATTATTTACGTCGTAAATTGTAATTATGTATGCCTAGATAAGAATGTGTCTAGATTATACAAACAGTTTGTTCTCTCTTTGTTTATGCACCCACATCTCCATCAGTTTTGCATGTATCGGGTGAAATTTTGCATGTGCTATAGCGGGTAAATTGAGATGGTTCAAAGATTTATACATTTTTTAAATGTTTGATTCTTGGCAAAAGGTTGTCCTAACAACTAGGCCAGTGACCAGTTACAATTTATTAATGCGGGTAGTCTGGGAACGTTTCGGATGGGTGTGGAGTGTGTGGAACTCAAGTGATAAGGTTTGGTCTATATTCAGTGTTCATAACTAAAACTGATGGAGATAGACAGCATTTACAAGATGATCTTGACAGGTTGATCAAATGGTCTGATAAGTGGCAAATGTTGTTCAATTTTGGGAAATTTAAATGCCTTCACACAGGACATGGGAACGAATATGTAAAATATACACTGGGTGAACTGTACTAAGTACTACTGTAAAAGAGCAGTGTGGAATTGCAGCTTCAAAAGGAAATCAAATCCTTGGATTGATTAGGCGAAATATAGCATATAAAGAAAAATAGTTAATTATCTGGATGGCAATCTTGTTAAATCTTGTTAAATAATTATGTCAACAATACTTTTTTTTTAGATTTCAGTGCAAATGACGTGATGATGTATATGACTGCATTTTCCCCCCGGGCAACGCCGGGTAACCCTGTTAGTATTGCATAAGACAGTGAGCATGCGTACAGTTGTCATGGAAACGACAGACGCCGTCGAATCAGGATCTTAGAGCGTGCTGATGGATTTGTGCAAGCATTCATATTACGTATGCTTGGGTGAGGTCATAGGTAGATGGAATGATTCTCGGAACGAAAACATTAGATGTTCTTGTTTTCTCTTGGACGTAGCGTATATTTGTGTTTGTACAGAGTATTTATGTTAAAATATATATATATCTTATTATTTTTTCTAGAAGACCATTACCTTATGCGTGGCAGCGTAAGTTGTTTCTACTTCCCTTTCACCACATTCCCACTGGGGTCTGGAAGAAAAGACAAGATGTTGTAGAAATATATTAATTGAAGAGCAATGTACTAATCAAAAGAAACATACAGGTTTGTGGTAAACGGTCTAAAAATAATCATTCGTATAGGCTGGAGACATGTTACGAAAAAGAGGCCTCAGAAAATCATTCAAAACAAGGCTCGGTGTTGCCATGTCTGTTGTGTCAAACGATAGCAGTATCTAGAAGGGCTGATATATCAGTTTGACAATCGACATTAAGCGCAGAACACCCATTTTATAGATCCCGTGACTTCACAACTGCACTTGGACTGACAAGGCATGCACGTGCCGTGGAAGTGATACCTCTTCGACCTTCTCCGTCAAGGAGCAATTGAATATAAATAACATGTCAAAATTTATAATAATAATATATGTTACGCTCCTCTTATTTCGATCTGTAGATATACATCGGTACACCTAGTAGGCAAATAATATACCAATATTTAACAAGATTTAACCAGATTGCCACCGAGATAATTAACTCTAGGTGGCAGGTGGACAAGGAAGCTCTTTGGCTTATCGAGAGTCCAACCCTTTTACCTATGTGTATCCCGCCCTTCTGAGGTATGTGTCGACTTTATTTTTAAACATATTCAAGCTACTAGCACCCACACAATCAGCAGATAATCTATTCCAGTCATTTATAGTCCTTTGTGAAAATGAGAACTTTCTTGTATATAATCTATACTGCTCCTTTGCTAATGTTACTTCATATCCTCTAGTCCTTCTATCTTTCTTAACTGAGAAAATCATATTTCTATCAATATTTTCATAACAATTCAATATTTTAAACACTTCGATCTGATCTCCTCCCAATCTCCTGGTCTCTAGTGTTGTTAAACCACATTCTCTTAGGCTAATTTCATAACTAAGATCCGTCAGTTTTGGTATCATTTTTGTCGCTCTGATTTGCACTCTTTCTGGCATATATATGCCCTTCTTGCGATATGGCCTCCACGCTTGTATATAATATTATAAATGAGGCCTCACTATTATTTTGTACAGCGGTATTATTAGTTATTTTTCTTTATACGCTATATTTCGCCTAATTAATCCAAGGATTTGATTTCCTTTTGATGCTGCAATTCCACACTGCTCTGAAACCTTCATATCAGCACTAATGGTTACCCCTAAGTAGTTTTCTTTTATAGTAGTACTTAGTATAGTACTCCCCATTGTATATTCTACATCTTCGTTCCCGTGGCCTGTGTAGAGGCCTTTACATTTCCCAAAATTGAACAGCATTTGCCACTTTTCAGACCATTTGATCAACCTGCCAAGATCTTCTTGTAAATGCTGTCTATCTCCATCACTTTTAATCCTACTTATCACTTTTGTATCATTCGCAAATTTCTACACCTTGTTTGTTATATCATCATCCGAATCATTGATATATATTAAGAATAATATAGGTCCTAGTACTGATCCCTGTGGTACCCCACTCAAGACCGATTTCTACCAACTTAGTGATGTCTTCAAAAAAACATGACATATTTGTTAAGCATGACCTCGCTTTTAAAACCCATGTTGAGATGGGTTTATCAAGATGTGTTTAACAACAAAATCCACCATGTGATCTTTGATTAGTCTTTCTAATAATTTGCAAATCACTGATGTTAAACTCACTGGTCTGTAGTTCTCTGACTTGTTTCTCGAACCTCTTTTTAAATAACGATATAATGTTAGCCTCATTCCATTCTAAAGGAACCACTCCCTCTTTTAATGACAAATTGAAAACTGTAGCAAGCGATACCCTAATTTGTTGTACAATTTCCAGTAGTAGTTTGGGCGGAATCCCATCCACTCCAGTTGATTTATTATCCTCCATAGCTCTTATTTTCTTAGCTATATCATTTTTGGTGTTTCAATTAACTGTACTAAATAGTCTTAATCTGCTCCCTTCAACTTAGCCTCTGGTACTGGCAGTGATGAACAAATCTCTTCCCTGGTAAACTCTGAACTGAAATACTCATTCAGGTCTTCTGCCATTAAGAATCTCTCTGATATTATATTTCCAGCACTATCTTCTAGAGGACATATCTTATCCTGAACTTTCTATTTGCTTCGAACATACGCATAACAATTCTTGCTGTGATGTTTTATGTTACTAGTTAATTTTTTTTTTTTCATGGCTTCTCTTTGAATTTCTAATTTCAGCTGTAGCATGGATAATTGTTTTTTAGTGATGTTGTAGTCTTCAACATGCGTATATTCGAAGCAAACAGAAAGTTCAGGATAAGGTCGGTCCTCTAGAAGATAGTGCTGGAAATACAATATCAGAGGGATTCTTAATGGGAGAAGACATGAATGAGTATTTTAGTTCAGTGTTTACCAGGGAAAATATTAGTTCACTGCCAGTACCAGAGGCTAAATTCAAGGGGGCAGATTCAGACTATTTAGGACAGTTAGTTGTAACCTCGGAAATGGTAGCTAAGAAAATAAGGACTATGAAGGATAATAAATCACCTGGAGTCGACGGGATTCCGCCCAAACTACTATTGGAAATTGTAGAACAAATTAGCGTACCGCTTGCAACAGTTTTCAATTTGTCATTAGAAGAGGGAGTGGTTCCTTTAGAATGGAAAGAGGCAAACATTATACCGTTATTTAAAAAAGGTTCGAGAAACAAGTCAGAGAACTATAGACCAGTGAGTTTAACATCAGTGATTTGCAAATTATTAGAAAGACTAATTAAAGATCACATGGTGGATTTTCTTGTTAAACACAACTTGATAAACCCATCTCAACATGGGTTTTTAAAAGCGAGGTCATGCTTAACAAATATGTTATGTTTTTTGGAAGACATCACTAGGTGGGTAGATGAGGGATCACCAGTAGATATCATATATTTAGATTTTCAAAAAGCTTTCGACAAAGTACCACATCAAAGATTACTCCTTAAGCTAAAGGCGCATGGCATAGGAAATGGTATAATAAACTGGATAGAAAAATGGCTGAATGACAGAAGACAACGTGTAGTAGTTGATGGGGAGGCTTCAAACTGGAAATCGGTATTGAGTGGGGTACCACAGGGATCTGTACTAGGACCTATATTATTCTTAATATATATCAACGATTTGGACGATTATATAACAAGCAAGGTGTTAAAATTTGCGGATGATACAAAAGTGTTTAGAAGGATTAAAAGTGATGGAGACAGACAGCATTTACAAGATGATATTGACAGGTTGATCAAATGGTCTGAAAAGTGGCAAATGCTGTTCAATTTTTGGAAATGTAAATGCCTCCACACAGGTCATGGGAATGAAGAGGTAAAATATAAAATGGGGGGTACTGTTCTAAGTACTACTGTAAAAGAAAAGGACTTAGGGTTAACCACTAGTGCTGATATGAAGGTTTCAGAGCTGTGCGGAATTGCAGCGTCAAAGGGAAATCAAATCCTTGGATTAATTAGGCGAAATATAGCGTATAAGAAAAAAGAATTAATAGTACCGCTGTACAAAACAATAGTGAGGCCTCATTTAGAATATTGTATACAAGCATGGAGGCCATATCGCAAGAAGGACATAGATATGCTAGAAAGAGTACAGAGGAGAGCGACTAAAATGATACCAAATCTGAGGGATCTTAGTTACGAAATACGCCTAAAAGAATGTGGTTTAACAACACTAGAGACCAGGAGATTGAGAGGAGATCACATAGAAGTGTTTAAAATATTGAATGGTTATGAAAATATTGATAGAAACATTTTTTTCTCAGTTAAGAAAGATAGAAGGACCAGAGGACATGAAGCTACATTAGTAAAGGAGCAGTGTAGATTAGATATAAGAAAGTTCTCATTCTCACAAAGGACTGTAAATGAATGGAACAGATTATCTCCTGATTGTGTTGGTGCTAGTAGCGTGAATATGTTTAAAAATAAAATCGACACACACCTTAAAAAGGCGGGATACATGTAGATAAAAAGTATTGGACTCTCGATAAGCCAAAAGGCTTCCTTGTCCACCTGCCATCCAGAGTAATTTTCTGGATGGCAATCTTGTTAAATCTTGTTAAACATTTCCAGTACATCTATATAACTTCCACATAATTTATTTATACTTAATTTGTCTAATGGCTTCTTTCGATAAGTGTTTCTTTTTGGACCGTTTCCCTTGTTTTTGAAGGGTACACATTTATCGACTATGCACTTAATTTCACCCTTTAAGATATTCCAGCATTCTGTTGCTGTCTAATGATTCAGTGTGTTATTTCAGTATA
The DNA here is from genome assembly GCA_020002185.1 of Paraescarpia echinospica. Taxonomy (NCBI): domain Eukaryota; kingdom Metazoa; phylum Annelida; class Polychaeta; order Sabellida; family Siboglinidae; genus Paraescarpia; species Paraescarpia echinospica. Next base: position 34,019 of record JAHLWY010000460.1, read on the forward strand.
TATCTTATATGTCCTCATGTCCTTTTACTTTCCTTTGTGGAAGTTTCTCCTATACTGCTTCTACTATTCCTTTCTGATTTTACTTTGATTGTAAAATGTATCTGGTTGTGATCACTACTCCCCAGTGGCTCACATATCTTGACATTTTCAACTAATTCATTCTGTGAGGACAAAACTATGTCTAACACATTATCACCTCTGGTTGGTTCTAACATAGGTTGAGAAAGGAAAGTATGTTGTACTAAAACTACAAACTTGTGATCGTCACTATCCATACTCTGTAGAGATTTCCATTGTATATGGTTAAAATCCCCCATAATAATACAGTCCCGTTTGCTTACTTCTCTTATAGCGTTTTATTTTTCTATTTTTTCTTTCTCTACTAAGCTTATGTTTGGACTTCGATAAACTAACCCAACTGTTAACGTTGAGTTTCCTGTTACTATGTTACACCATACAGTTTCTTCGCAATCTGCTTCTCTTTCTAAATTTATTTCATAAGCCTGGGTAGATTCTTTAATATATAAAATAACTCCACCTCCCTTTCTTCCTATTCTATCTTTCCTAAACATTACATATCCCGTCAGTCCCAATTCGGCATCTGATATATCGGTGGTGGTCCATGATTCGGTTATACCTATTATGTGAGGGTCAATATCTTCTACCATAACGTTTAGTTTATTTGTTTTGTTTACTATGCTCCTTGCATTTAAAAATAACACATTTATATCCAGCTTCAGAACAATTTTCTAGACTGTTCTTTGCTGATTTATTTGTGCTGTCTTTATCTAAGCCTCTAGTTTCAGGCTTCTCTACGTGTCCACCCTGCGAATCTCGTTTAAATAGATGCAACCTGTTCCACTGTCAACATATTGCAGCAGGTTCTCTGAGAAAATTGCTGCACCCTTTCCACTAAGATGGAGGCCATTTCTCATGTACATATCTTCCCTCCCAACAAAGTATCCCCATAAATCTGTGAATCCCACCCCCTCTTCTTCAGACATCTGGTCAATTAATGCGTTGATCGCCATCCTCTCTTTTCACCTTTCTTCCTGTCATTATCTTCTATCACATTTGCTCTCACTTCCTTTCGTCCCTTCATCTTTCCTCCCATCTCATTTTCTTCTCTCCTCTCCCGTCCTATCTTCCCTCCCTCCTTCTCTACGGCCACTTTCTCCCCTCTCACCTTCACGCTTGTCACGTTTTCTGTCGTTGATTTTTCAATTTCTTCCCCTCCAATCATCTTCCATCCTCTCAATCTCCTTTTCTCAGTCTTCTTGACACTGATATTCTTCATCAGTCTTACAGTATTCCCACCTCTCTCCAAGTCTTCTCTTTCCATCCCTCCGTTCTCCTTGCTAATTCTCATCTCCATCCCCTTCACAATATCTGTTAACCTAACTATCTCCTTCTGCAGACACTCCACCTTCCAACACCCCATGCACTGAAAGTTGAATTCCTCCTCCTTGGTTTCTGCCCGTGACTTCCCACAGCCGGAAAATGCAATATCCACCCAGCTGTGGCAGTGATCGCACACCAAGTGTCGCTTTGCCTTGACGCTTGCAAGGCGCCATATCACTATCAGAATGTATTTAATAACGTAACTAACTTAGTCTTTATAAAGACTGTTTCCTGTGTACTACAGCACACTTGATGTATCAATTACATTACGTTAGGCTGCTTTATTTATTTAGGTTATGCCGCGCCGTAGCGAATACGTGGAACACTAGTTACGTAAACAATCTGGAGTTCGCCCGACTATCGCCCTTGCTTAATTTTAACAGTTACATAATCAAATTATCTACCAAGTACTGGCATACACATATATTATCTTACGTAAGTAGTTTTATGGTTGTTACTTTATCTCCTATATATTCTACCACATAATCAGGTTTGTTAAATCTTGTTTATAATTTATCGAAGGCTAAGTTACCCTAATATCACTCTCACTAGATTAAAGTGTTCTAAAATAATGTAACTAACTAACTTAAAGCACATATGTTACTCAATATATGTCTAGTGTTACTTTATGAATGATATTAAGGCAAGAATAATACTTATCTATCAGTAATTCCACTGGTTATCAACTTTTCTACACTGCCAATGTCTATGATCTGTCTCCGCCAAATATAGCCTCAAAAATGATGTTTGTTTTTCTTACAAAGCGGTCTGTGGTCAGAGATACCACGTCTATTGATTAATTGTTTTCAGAGAACCGTGTTTTCGATATTCACCACGTAGCACGATTATAACATTTAGGCAAAATAGAAAACAAAAACAAAAATAAAAATACGTGTGTGCATGCCTTCATGTGTGTTTGTGTGTGTGTGTATATATGTGTGTTTCTGTGTGTGTGTGTGTGTGTGTGTGTGTGTGTGTGTGTGTGTGTGTGTGTGTGTGTGTGTGTGTGCAAGCGCCCGCCAGCATGTGCACGTACATGTGCGCATACTTGTGGGAGTTCGAGTTCGTGTGTCTATCGTGTGCATATATGCACATTGACCACAGGACAATAGTGTATTTTAAACGTCGTTCAAGACCAATGCCGTTGTACTAGTGAGGGACAGTATTTTGATGCAACAACACAGGCTGAATACTTCAAGCAACTTACCAGCACAGATACTCGACTTCTTGTCAGCATCGTAATCGGCCGTCGTTGCGCACCAGTACTTGATCTCTACTCCCACGAGAGTTTTGTGTGAATATCTTAGGCACTTGTTATACATCCAATTGCGGTACTTGAATGGAAAATGGCATGGTGCTCCGCCGCTATTTCCTTTCTCAGCTGTATTGTTCAAAAACACGTCATCAGGAGAGGCAATTTTACAAATATTATGAAATTATGTGAAAACATTGTTAAGGTGTTCGCGTTCCGTCGTCATTCGACACTAATCATGAGTAATGACGGGAATTGTTGAGCAAACTGAGGTGGTGAATTTTATCAGACATATAGAGAGATAGACAGGCATTTTTTTATTTGGCCAAAAATAATTATACAATCACAAAAGAATAGAGTATATAAAAGTATAAATAAAAAAGTATAAATAAAAAAAAAATATCAATGTAAGGGGCCGAGAGACTCCCATTTAGCCTAATAATTAGTCGCTCTCACAGGAGCCACCCTATAGATGTGTACGATTTCGTACAATTCAACGAGTAACTAGTAATAATGATATACTAATTTAATAATTATACAGGTTTTTTTAAACAATAATGTATATATCATGTGTGTACGTGTGGACGTATGTGAATGTCCACATGTTCGTGTATATTCGTGTGTATGTGTTATATGTTTCTTTGACATGTGTATATGTTTGTTACGTTGCAATGTTTTGTACATTTGCAACACCTCATGATGTATCTGTTTTATTTTGCTGACATGTATTACTATTGGAAATTCTGCATTTATCATCATACGTTTATATAGATGTACAGTCATATATATATATGTGTGCATGTGAGCATGTGAGTGTATATATATATATATATATATATATATATATATATATTTATGGGCAAATTCTTTTTGGCAAACTGGACAAATGAAATCAAAAAATTAAAATATTGTCAAACTCTAAAATTTATTTTGTTTTCAACAATTTTTTAACATGGTGTTGTTCGTGGGCCTAAACTATTGAGAACACCAATTCAACCATGTTTTTATGGCGTTAGCCGGAAAATCATACTTGTTTTAACACTTTTTGGTGAAGTTTATTACAACACCCGTTACCTTTGGTAATAAATTACACTGGTTTACTTTGAAAACAAATTCCATAGTCTTCATTTACAGGTCACATAATAGCACGGAATTTTGGAGAAATAGGTCTTCAGCACACTGAGTGGCAATATATTTGTGTATGCGTGGCGTGCACCCTAAAATCGGATTTCTTCAACACCTGTGTGTGATGTTTATTACGACATTCGCCACCATTGGTAACAACCTACGTTGTTTTTCTTACGGCGTGTATGATAATTCATGAAAGGAAAGTTTGGAATGTGTCTGAACGCTCTCAGTATTATTAACGCTCGTAAAAAACAATACGTAGGGATGTGGTTGTTCTTGTCTTCACGATATATACTGTACTCCTAATGAAAGCATTTTTCCGCACTACACATTTTAACTAAACTAGACCAAACATCATTCGCTATATTTATTTAAGGGGTAAGGGAAATCCCTATTGTTTAACAAACGAATTGCCTGATGTATATACAAGACAAACATACAATTTCAATTGAATGGGTGAATAACTGTGACAACAATGGATACTTAATTGTTCCCATCATTGAAGTACAAAATCCGTATTTATCAACAATGATGAATCATGAAATATCATACAGAAAATTATGAAGAGGAATATCATCAAATTCAAAAAAAATTTCTGTTCGCTAATACGATGTAGCACAGAGGCTAAAAGTACCATAAAACCACTTGAATCACTCTGTTTCAAGCACTTTTCATGGCATATGTGTGCATTATGACATCCATGTTTATTACGACATATGTATTTTGATGCATGTCACTACGGTACCAAATGCCAATAATGTAAATGTATTTGATTATTTAATTAGGATAAGGTGTGTTACTCATACACGAATATTATTTAAATATTTAGATGCACATAATTGCTTGGGAAAAATATAACTGACACTAAACCAATGATTATTTGTAAACATAAATATTATGATAAAGATATACCACTAAGAGACACATAAATATGCCATAACATCCCGTGTCACCACAAAAAAGCGTCTTCCGCAAGGTCCGGATGTAGTAATAAACGGCAATGTCGTAATAAACATTGTAGTGTTTTTCTTACAGCTAGGCAAATAGTCGAGTTGCCGCCCTTCTATGTTCTGTATGGAACTCGGAAATGGTTGGTAGTGTAAGGTGTTTTTTGCTGAATCATGTAGGTTATGGGTCCCTCAACTAAAATCAGCGGGATGGCAATGCGTCATCCTTGGACAACTTGTTGGAATCAAGCAAATCCAAGATGGCTGCCGTGAACCTAGATCAAATTAGAAAATGTGTTACAGATTTGCACTAGAGCATGCTAGGAACATGATTTTGGTGTCTATACACGTGTTTTGGCATATGAGGAATTCAATGGAACCATTTCCAATGATGTCCGACTATGTTTACATGAAAAAAAAATCAAAATGGCCGCCATTTTCACAGAAAATAATAATAATAAGATAACTTCTATTGCGCCTAAATCCTTGGAAACCAAGCTCAGAGGCGCATCAAAACAAAAGGATTGGCCAATTTCAAAATCCATAAGTAGTTGTCCAGTTGTCAACAGATGGGTCAAGGCGCTAGGGAGCTACGGTGGATAAGCAAGGTTGTAAAGATACGTTTTTAAATGACGACGGAATTTTGTAATATTTTCACTAACATTAAGAGGGAGCATATTCCAAAGAGTTGGTGCAGCAACAGAAAAAGCCCTAGTTCCAACGTTAGTGTTGAATCTAGGAATGAAAATTAGGTCAGAACTAGATGATCGAAGCTGGATAAGTTTCCTTACTGGAGTAAGCAATTAATGCAAATAAGATGGTTGCTTATTGGACAGTGCCTGGTATGTAATGGTACAGATCTTAGATATTATACGATATCGTACAGGAAACCAATGCAAAGACTTCAAAAGTGGTAAAGAGCGAGAAAAACGAGGAGATCTTGTAACTACTCTTGCTAGACAATTTTGCACACGCTGAAGTGTTGTGATATCCTTGCTAGCGATAGTATAAAGGAGGGAATTGCAATAGTCAAGTCTGCTGCTAACAAGCGCTGTTGCAATAATCTTAGCATCAGAAAATGACATATACCGGCGAATACGGCGAAGATCACGAATATGATAAAAACAGCAGCGACCTGTTTGAGATATGTTTTGTCGGAAATTGAAGTTACTATCAAAGATCACTCCTAGATTCCGTACCGAGGTTGCTGGCGTGATATACTGATTCAAAAAGCCATCCAGTTTACTACGCTGCATTGGAGTACCAATAATGATCAATTCAGTTTTATTTGCATTTAATTTCAACTTGTTGTCAGTCATCCAGTGGAAGATATTTTGAAGGCAATCACTACGTTGATTATGGGAGCGATTTGTATTCGGCGTAGCCAATGAAATGTAGATCTGAGTATCATCAGCATAAAGATGATGATCCAATTTGTCTTTCAATAACAGAGCTTAGTGGCGTGGTGTAAAGAGTAAAAAGCAAAGGCCCAACAACAAAACTCTGGGAACACCAAATAAAGCCGGCAGTGCAGCTGAAAAGCAGTTCCCAATCTTTATAGTTTTATATCTATCAGTTAGATATGAAGAAAACCAGCTTAGAGATGTGCCAGATATGCCGTACCACTTTAATATGAGTTCAGTGAGAATGCTGTGATCAATCGTGTCAAACGCGGCAGAGAGATCTAGTAAGGTAAGTGCAGTCACTTAACCATTATTAATGTTCAAGTTAATGTCATTATGAACCTTTAAGAGGGCAGTCTCTGTTGAATGAAACTGCCTATATGCTGATTGTGACACATTAGTTAAGACATTTGTGCTAATGTGAGACCTTAGACGACTTGCTACAACCTTTTTAAGTATTTTGGAAATGAAGCTGAGATTAGAAATATGTCTATAACTGTTTAGGTCTTGCTTAGGCAGAGATGACTTCTTAAGAAGTGGTGTGGCATTGGCGTATTTGAAATTATCAGGAAAACAGCCAGAGCAAAGTGATGCATTTATAATATTTGTTATAGGTCCAATTAGTGTATCAAGACATGCTTTTAGCAGTATTGTTGGAAATGGATCATGTGCACAAGATTTATTTGGGGAGGACATAATTATTTTCCTAACTTCATCAACTGTTGCAGGTTCAAATGATACAAGTTGAGAATTTACTTGTGGAAAGTCCACACTGACATTACTTATATTATGACGTGGAAAAGCAGAACGAATAATGCTGATTTCATTCTTAAAATGACTAGAGAACGAATCACATAGAGACTTAATTGACACATGATCAGGTAGCGATGGAGTAGGCCGTCTGTGTAGAATGTTATTGATGTAATTCCATAACTGACGCGGATTATCAGACTTATTTATGACCATATTTGTAAAATAATCTGATTTACCTTTAGCCATTTGTCTGTTACAGAGGTGACATTGCCTAGAATAGCGCGATCTATCTAATAGCGAGCGTGATCTGCGCCATACACGCTCTAAATAACGACGACGCCTTTTAGATAGTATAATTTCGGAAGTCATCCATGGAGCCGGTGGCACCCATTTGGATTTTATTGGTGCATGTTTGTCAAGTTATGCAGTGAGTACTTGACAATATTGTTTACATAAGTCAGTGAGATGTTTTTTTTATATGTGATAAGGTCAGATATAAGGATATCAGCCATTAAAGCTGTAATGTCAATCCTATGAATGGCTCTGTAAGACACATTGCGTTTCGACTCTAAAGGGGTTACAGAAACGTTAATATTAGCAATGACAGTATGGTAGTCTGATAACCCATCTGAAACAGTAGGTGCTTGGATATTATTACAAGTTGAACGGGCTATCAAGAGGTCAATCCAATGGCCATGAATATATGTCAAAAAAGTAACATATTGTTTCAAATCAAATGTTGCCAGGATATCATCAAACGTAGTTGTAGTTGTAGAAGGTATATCCAAATGTAGATTAAAATTACCAAGAATGTAAAATTATGAATGAACAACTGCCAGCATATCCTGAAAGTCTTCAAAGAAATTGGCCGGATGTCCTGGAGGACGATAGATACAAACAAAGTATGCGGAGAAAGAAGAATCTGAAATTTGAGCACATATGGACTCAAAACTAGAGTATTCAGTGTTAGAATGTAATTTAACTTTGAACTGCTGTGACATAAGAAAGCCAACACCACCTCCACGGCCGACTAAACGTGGTCGATAGTGAAAGGTGTAACCAGAAGGGGAAACGTCAGCAATGCATGCATGTGTATCATGTGGTCTGAGCCAGGTCTCAATTATAGCTAGAATGTTTATTTTTTTGAAATTAATAAATCACAAAGTGAGGCTGTCTTATCTCGTACAGATCGAACGTTTGTAGTGGCCACCCGAATGTTTCGTCTATCAGATGGCCCAGGATTGAGACTTACATCTCCTGCTAGTAATACAATTATTGCTAATTTAAACGTTGGCGTAGAGCGGGGGAATGGCAGTAACTTTCTATTATAACAAACATGAAGACATGGCAGATAATGCAAAATTGAAATAGAATGATGAATTTTAGTGTGATTAGGAAAAAGTACATTAAAATGATTAGCTGTCCGACTATGAACACCTGACCAAAATTCAAAATGGTCGCCATTTTTACCGATACGATTTTGATGTTTATACCTATGTTTTTGCATATGGACAAGAACACAGTACTGGTACACACTTGTACTGCCTTAATTAAAATTAAAATAATATTGTACAATAAAAGACAATATTATTTTGGACTTGGCATTGGCATTAATTAATTTGGAAAGTTATTTGTCAAGAAGTATAACTGTTTTTGACGCAGACCTAACGAAAATAAACTTTTGTCGTGTCCATTTATCAGTTGCGTACCTACAAGGAATTTGTTCCCATAAAATAAAATTCTACACCATTATACATCATCATGAATACCAGGATGTAACGCGAACTCATTTACGGCAACGAGAACCCATCTACGACAACATGGGCGCGGGAAACTGTGCAGGCATGTTTTTAATTTTTTCTGTGCTATGTTTCGAAAATGTTACGTATATCGTCGGCCAAATTGTCATATTATGTACGCAGTAACAAAGTGTAAAATATGATTCACTGTGTTTAGATAAAATCTAGCCATTACTTTTTTGTAAAATATAAAAATTTATGGACTTGATTAGGCCCCGACGATCCGCGTGTTCATGCGGGCACTTCAGTAGAATCCGGATCCACCTTAATTGTGCCGTTGTAACTGTATCTTCGGCTACATTTGATACTTCAGTGCGTTAATTAAATCATTCAACATCATCCCAAGCATATTTATCTTTTACAAATATTGCTTGGAATTCACCTAAGATGTGTGCTTATTTTGCCATGTGTCTTTCAGTTATATTTGATATTCAATTTATTTATTTTTGATGGACCTCGTTTCAGGTGTGGTGTAATGGCTGGCTACGGAGACTCGGCGATCGAGCACCCCCGCATAAAGGGGATGTCAGAACGAGCGACTTAATGTCTGTCGGCGGGAAGACGATGAGGTGGGAAGCGCCAAGAGACCGCCAATTTGTGTGTATGTGTGTTTTGGTCGTGATGATGGCTGGTCGTACCTGCGTGTTTGCACCATGTCGCGGCAAAGAGCCATGGCGTACTTATATAGAAACTGGAATACGCACCATCATTGCGAGAAGCCACGAACAGAAAATCTGCATGTGACTTTAACAAGATTGCCATCCAGAAAATTAACTCTAGATGGCTGGTGGACAAGGAAGCCTTTCGGCTTATCGAGAGTCCAATAATTTTTATCTACGTGTATCCCGTCCTTTTAAGGGGTGTGTCAATTTTATTTTTAAATATATTCACGCTATTAGCACCAAAACAATCAGGAGACAATCTGTTCCATTCATTTACAGTCCTTTGTGAGAATGTGTACTTTCTTATATCTAATCTAATGCTCCTTTACTAATGTAACTTCATGTCCTCTGGTCCTTCTATCTTTCTTAACTGAGAAAACTATATTTCTATCAATATTTTCATTACAATTCAATATTTTAAACACTTCTATCTGATCTCCTCTAAATCTCCTGGTCTCTAGTGTTGTTAAACCACATTTTTAGGCGTATTTCGTAACTAAGATCCCTCAGTTTAGGTATCATTTTAATTACTCTCCTCTGTACTCTTTCTAGCATATCTATGTCCTTCCTGCGATATGGCCTCCACGCTTGAATACAATATTCTAAATGAGGCCTAACTAGTGTTTTGTACAGCAGTATTATTAGCTCTTTTTCTTAAACGTTATGTTTCGCCTAATTAATCCAAGGATTTGATTTCCCTTTGAAGCAGCAATACCGCACTGCTCTTAAACCTTAATATCAGCACTAATGGTTAAACCTAATTCCTTTTCTTAAACAGTAGAACTTAGTACAGAACCTCCCATTGTGTACTGTACATGTTCGTTCCCATGTCCTGTGTGGAGGCATTTACATTTCCCAAAATTGAACAACATTTGCCATTCCTTAGACCATTTGATCAACCTGTCAAGATCATCTTGTAAATGTTGTCTATCTCCATCACTTATAATCCTTCTAAACAATTTTGTATCATCCGCAAATTTCAACACCTTACTTGTTATATCGTCATCCAAATTGTTGATATATGTTAAGAATAATATAGGTCCCAGTACTGATCACTGTGATACCCCACTCAAAACTTATTTCCAGTTTGAAGTTTGGAGCCTCCCCATCAACTACTACCCGTTGTCTTCTGTCAATTAGCCATTTTTTTATCCGGTTAATTAAACCATTTACTCTGTCATGGGCCTTTAGTTTAAGCAGTAACCTTTGATGAGGCACTTTGTCGAAAGCTTTCTGAAAATCTAGGTAGATGATATCTACTGATGATCCCTCGTCTACCCACTTAGTGATATCTTCCAAAAAACATAACATATTTGTTAAGCATGACCTCGCTTTTAGAAACCCATTTTGAGATGGGTTTATCAAGTTATGTCTAACAAGAAAATCCACCATGTGATCTTTAATTAGTTTTTCTAATAATTTGCAAATCACTGACGTTAAACTCACTGGTCTGTAGTTATCTGTCTTGTTTCTAGATCCTTTTTTAAATAAAGATATAATGATCGGTTCTTTCCATTCTAAAGGAACCACGCCCTCTTCTAGTGACAAGTTGAAAATGTGGCAAGTGGTATGCTAATTTGTTCTACAATTTCCAATAGTAGTTTGGGTGGAATCCCATCCACTCCAGGTGATTTATTATCCTTCATAGCCCTAATTTTCTTAGCTACCATTTCCGGTGTTACAATTACCTGTCCTAAATAGTCTGATTCTGCTCCCTTGAACTTAGCCTCTGGTAATGGCAGTGAACTAATATCTTCCCTGGTGAACACTGAACTAAAATACTCATTCAGGTCTTCTTCCATTAAGAATCCCTCTGATATTATATTTCCAACACTATCTTCCAGAGGACCGACCTTATCCTGAACTTTCTGTTTGCTATGAACATATGCATAACAACTCTTGCTGTCTTGTTTTATATTACAAGCTCATTTTTTGTAGCTTGTAATATAAATTCTAATTTCAGTTGTAGCTTGGTTTAGTGCTTCTTTATAAATGTTGTAGTCTTCGTCATTTCCAGTACGTCTATATGACTACCACATCCTTTGTTTGTACTTATTTTTTCTAATGGCTTCTTTCGATAAGTATTTTTTTCTGGTCCGTTTCCCTTATTTTTTGAAGGGAACAAATTTATCAACGATGCATTCTGTTTCATTCTTTAAAATATTCTAGCATTCTGCTGCTGTCTTATTCTTCAGTGTGTTATTCCAGTCTATCTTTGCTAAATATTTCCTCATTTTCTTATATCTTCCTTTGTGGAAATTTCTCCTGAACTGCTTTTTATTATTTCTTTCTGATTTTACTTTGACGGTAAAATGTATCTGTTTGTGATTACTACTTCCCAGAGGCTCACGTAATTTAACATTGCCAACTAATTCATTCTGTGAGGACAAAACTATGTCTAACACATTATCACCCCTGATTGGCTCTAGCACATGTTGATAAAGGAAACTGTCTTGTACTAAATCTAAAAACTTGTGGTCCTCATTCCCCGTATTCTGTAGAGATTTCCATTGTATTTGACCACGGTTAAAATCTCCCATAATAATACAGTCCCGTTTGCTAACTTCCCTTATAGCATTTTGTACTTTTCGTTCTCTTCTACACTTATGTTTGGACTTCGATAAACTAACCCCATCTTTAACGTTGAGTTTCCTGTAACTATGTTACATCAAACAGCTTCTTTGCAGTCTGTTTCTCTTTCTAATTTTATTTCATCAGCCTGGATTGATTCTTTATCATATAAAATAACTCCACCTCCCCTTCTTTCTATTTTTCCTGAACATTACATAGCCTGTTAGTCCCAATTCAGCATCTGATATATGAGCGGTGGCCCATGATTCGGTTATACCTATTATGTGAGGGTCAATATCTTCTGCCATAATGTTTAGTTCATTTCATTTGTTTACTCCTTGCAAAAACTCATTTATATCCTGATTCAGATCTGTTTTCCAGGCTGATACTTTGCTGATTTATTTATGCTGTCTTTATCTATGCCTCCAGTTTCAGGCTTCACTGTGAATCCCCCCTGCGAATCTAGTTTAAGTAGATATAGCCTGTCCCATTGTCAACAGATTGCAGCAAGTTCTCTGAGAAAACTGCTGCCCCCTATCCACTTAGATGGAGGCCATCTCTCATGTACATATCTTCCCTCCCAACAAAGTATCCCCATATATCTATGAATCCCACCCCCTCTTCTTTACACATCTGCTCAACTAGGGCGTTGATCGCCACCCTCTGGCAGTTTCTGTATGCTGGCCCCCTTCCTCCCATTACTGGCAAAATTACTGAGAGAATAATCTGTTCGATTCTTGTCTTCTTTAACTTCCTCACTAACTGTCTGTATTTCTGTACTATCCCAGTTGTTCCCTCCCTGTCTGCAGTATTTGTCCCTACGTGTACTAGTATAGACCCTCCCTTGCCATGCCCCAATACCTTCTCTACCCTTTCAGTCACATGTTCTATCCTAGCCCCCGGTAGACAAACAACGATGTCCTTCCCCTCGCTCAGTGACTTATCCACCTTTCTCATAAAGGAATCGCCCATAAAGACCTTCTCTTTACTCATTGCCCCCTCAATCACTGCCTCAGAGTAGCTCCTTCCCCGGTTTGCATCTGTCTGGTTGTAATCTTGTTCCCCTGTCTTCTGCTCTCCTGTCACAATCTCATCCGTTCCATTCTTTCCTGACGCTGTTTCTCTTGTCACATTTCCTCCTGTCATCGTCCCTCCCAACTTCTCTTCTGTCACATTTACTCTCACTTCCTTTCTTCCCGTCATCTTTCCTCTCATTGCATTTCCTTCTCTCCTCTCCCGTCTCTTTTTTCCGCCTACCTCTTTCTCTGCAGTCACTTTCTCCCCTGTCACCTTCACACCTGTCACATTTCCTGCCGTCGACCCTCCAATTTCTTCCCCTCCGATCACCTTCCCTCCTCTTTGTCTCCTTTCCTCGGTCGTGTTGCCACTACTCTGCTCCTTCAGTCTCACAGTATGTCCAACTCTCTCCCTGTCCTCTCTCTCCATTCCATCTGTCTCCTTGCTGATTATCATCCCCATACCCTTCACAATATCTACCAACCAAGCTACCTCCTTCTCCAGACATTTCACCTTCCAACACCCCACGCACTGAAAGGTGAATCACTATTCCTTGGTCTCTGTCCATGACTTCGCACAGCCGGATAGGGCAAAATCCACCCAACTGTGGCAGTCGTCGCACACCAAGTGTTTCTTTGCCTTGACTTGCCGCTTGCAAGGCGCCATATCAGAATTTATTTAATAATAATAATCTAATTAGCTATTTAAAATAGTTTACTCAACTGTGTTTACACAATTCAATGTCTACGTAGTCTTTAAGAAGACTGTTTTCTGTGCACAAATGTTACACTTTACGTAAGACTGCCTTATTTATTTACGTTATACCGCCCGTAGCGAATACGTGGGAAACTAGCTACATAAACTTAGTTCGCGCCGGTTATCGCAAATGCTTAATTTTGACAACAAAGCTACCTTATCAAAATGCCTAGCCTGTACTGGCTTACACAGATATTATCTTATGTAAGTAGTTTTATGTTTGTTACTTTATCACCTATATATTCTACCACATATGAGATTTGTTTACAAACTTATCGTAGGCTAACTACAACAACAACAACAACTAATTTACAACAAACACTCGATTCTTATGGAGAGGATGCTCGTATTGACTGTCACAAGTCCTGCTATTCAACAAATACATCACGAAAGACAATTGCACAATCTAAGCGTAGTTGTGGCTATGATGTACCTCACAGTGAACCTCCATTACGTAGGCGTAGCACTCAACAGCCTCAAGTGGACCTGAAAACACATTGGGTTTTTTTTGCTGAGGAGTGTCTGCCACCAGCTGCCAAACACCCTGATAGACATAAGCATTTTAGCCAGTGTGAGTCCATAGAGAGGCCTGGTATGAAGACGTTTAAGTTCAATGGCTGAACTCGCTACTGCATCATCCAAACCCAGTCGAATGGAGAGGCTACAATGCTGCACTGGCGAGAGCGGTGCCACATCAAAGATTACTGATTAAACTAAAGGCCCATGGCATGGGAAATGGTACAATTAACTGGATAGAAAAATGGCTGATTGACAGAAGACAACGGGTAGTTGTTGATGGGGATGCTTCAAACTGGAAATCAGTTTTGAATGGGGTTCCACAGGGATCAGTACTGGGACCTATATTATTCTTAATATATATAAACGATTTGGATGATGATATAGCTAGCAAGGTGTTGAAATTTGCATATGATACAAAAGTGTTTAGAACGATTAAAAGTGATGGAGATAGAGAGCATTTAAAAGACGATCTTGACAGTATGAAAATGAAAATGTTGGCAAAAAAGTGGCAAATGTTGTTCAATTTTGGGAAATGTAAATGCCTTCACACAGGACATGGGAACGAATATGTAGAATATACAATGGGGGGAACTGTACTAAGTACTACTGTAAAATAAAAAGACTTAGGGCTGACAATTAGTGCTGACATGAAGGTGTCAGAGCAGTGTCGAATTGCAGCTTCAAACGGAAATCAAATCCTTGGATTGAATAGGCGAAATATAGCATATAAAGAAAAAGAACTAATAATACCGCTGTACAAAACAATAGTTAGGCCTCATTTAGAATATTGTATACAAGCGTGGAGGCCATACCGTAAGAAGGACATATATATGCTGGAAAGAGTACAGAGGAGAGCGACTGAGGGATCTTAGTTATGAAAAAGGCCTAAAAGAATGTGGTTTAATAACACTAGAGACCAGGAGATTGAGAGGAGAACAGATAGAAGTGTTTAAAATATTGAATGGTTATGAAAATATTGATAGAAATATGTTATTTTCAGTTAAGAAAGATAGAAAGACTAGATGACATGAAGTTACATTACTAAAGGAGCAGTGTAGATTAGAC
The DNA here is from genome assembly GCA_020002185.1 of Paraescarpia echinospica. Taxonomy (NCBI): domain Eukaryota; kingdom Metazoa; phylum Annelida; class Polychaeta; order Sabellida; family Siboglinidae; genus Paraescarpia; species Paraescarpia echinospica. Next base: position 49,292 of record JAHLWY010000460.1, read on the forward strand.
GTAAGAAAGTTCTCATTTTCACAAAGGACTGTGAATGGAACAGATTATCTGATGATGTTGTGGGTGCTAGTAGTGTGAATATCTTTAAAAATAAAATCGACACATACCTCAGAAGGGCTGGATATATGTAGATAAATGTTTGGACTCTCGATAAGCCAAAGGGCTTCCTTGTCCACCTGCCATCTAGAGTTATTTCTCTGGTTGGCAATCTTGTTAAATCTTGTTAAACTGCTTGGTATGCATGCACTGTCAGGCTGCAATACTGTGTCCTATCCATTTGGTCATGGCAAAGCGATGGCGCTAAAGGTATTGAATTCTGCTGACCACTCTGGCCTCTACACTGTCTTCGGTGAAGAGGGTGCTACTCTCGAACAGTTGATGGAGACTGGACGGAAATGCATGTGCTCTCTCTATGGTGTTACTAAAGGCACAGTCATGGTTTCTGCCAGGTATGCGCTCTACTCCAAAAGGACCAGAGGGAAAGCTGTATGTATCAAGACTATTCCTCCTACGGACGCTAATCTGGCCTACCACATCCTGCTAGCTAACTACCAAGTCATGCTCTGGAAGGCAGCAGATACGCAGACACCGCCCATGGTTGATATCGCTGATTATGGTTGGGAGTTTGTCACTGGTGCAGGAGGTATGCCTCAACCGGGTTGAGCCATGTGCCTCAACCCGTTCACCAAATATGATGAGCATGGGAATGACGCTAGATATGATAATGTGGAAGAACGTGACAGTACAGAGGAATTAGAAGAGGAGGATGTGAGAGAATGGTGGGACTAAGCTTTTCTATGATACTGTAATGTGAATGGCGTCCCTTTCATATACCGTTGGTTTTTGAATTGATTAATGATATACACATATTGTAAATGTACAAATAAAACCAGTCATAACAAAAATTGCTCTCAAATTGTGTTTCATTGTGTTTCAGCAAATTCATAATTGTGTACTTCTCACTTTGAACTTTGAGTTTTGTACTTTTAAATGTTGTACATGTGTGATATATATTCATTCGTGATTGCTGCATGCCATTTTGCAAAGCTTTTATATGTTTCTTGTTAGAAGTAGCCATATACATGTACATGTATGTATAGCTATTAGCATACTCGTAGCTCAGTCATGATGACTGATCATTGCAAATAAAAAACTGTAACTAAATGTTATCTTACAAACGTCCGAATTTTAGCAACATCTTTATTGCCATGTCACATCAATACAAAATCATTGGAAACAATTCCAATCAACTCATTATGCATCAAAACATCATGTTTCTAGCATCATCCAATTAAACGTCATGGTCGATTTTGAGTATTTTCGGAAAAAATGAAGGCCATTTTCAATTTTGGTCAGGTGTTCAAAGTCGTGCAACATTGGAAATGGTTCCGTTGGATTCCTGATATGGCAAAACATAGGGATGAACACCAAAATCGTGTCTCTAGCAAAAACCAATAAAAAGTTATGCTCAATTTTGGCTACTTTCGGTGAAAATGGCGGCCATTTTGAATTGTTGTCACGTGAACATAGTCGGACATCATTCCATTGCATTACTCATATGCCAAACCATATGTATAGACAGCAAAATCATGTTCCTAGCATGCTCCAGTGGAAAGATGTAACACATTTTCTAATTTGACCTAGGTTCACGGCAGCCATCTTGGATTTGCTTGGTTCCAACAAGTTGCCCAAGGATGGCGCGTTGCCATCCCGCTGATTTGAGTTGAGGGACCCATAACCTACATGATTCAGCAAAAAAAAACTTATACTACCAACCATTTCCAGGTTCCAAAATGAAAATGGCAACTCGACTATAATGGGCATACATAATAACACAGATGCGGGAAGATTTGTATTATTTGAATTGTTGTACGATAGTTTAACTGGTACTGGTGAAAAGTAAGATTAATAATAATATAATATAGATTAGGAGAAACCGGATGTCGTAATAAGCATTAATTAAAAGGTTCGCAAACATTTGTGTCTGGTGATTTTTTGGTTGGAAGTAATATAGAATTTAGTATTTTCTTACACATATATAATCATTCCCTGTATCATAGGAACTTCCAATCTTCTAATATCATGGTTTTTGACGTGTTTGAATTTTAGTTATCTTGGATGTGGTAATAACAACAAATCTGTGGACAACATAAATAGGTCCCTCAAAACAATATTCCCAACAATTTCCTAGATTGAATATACACATTTCACAATTTCATGTATTTTCTAAAACATAGACGCAAAAACAATGTACTAAGGTCGTGTATAATAATTAAAGTCAGTGATGTAAGAAGTGGAAAAACGCAAAACAGACGCGTTTATGGGGTACTCCTCATATTTGAGAGGCTATATCTAAAAAAAGTATTGGACTTTTGAAGTAGATTCAGAGTTGGTCAATCAAATAATTGGGCTGCGTTTCACCAGTACTTAACATGATGGTTGTTCAGTCATTTATCTTGTGTCTAGAGCATGTCAAAGTCAAGAGACATACTTTTTTGCAGTTTGCCAGAAGAAAAATGTTGCCAACATATATATATATATATATAAATGTATATATACAACACACAACTGGGTGTTTCTGTCTGCCCGCCTGCCTGCCTGCCTGCCTGCCTGCCTGCCTGCCTGCCTGCCTGCCTGCCTGCCTGCCTGCCTGCCTCTCTCTCTCTCCCGCCCGCCCGCCCGCCCGCCCGCCCGCCCGCCCGCCCGCCCGCCCGCCCGCCCGCCCGCCCGCCCGCCCGCCCGCCCCCGCCCGCCCGCCCGCCCGCCCGCCCGCCCGCCCGCCCGCCCGCCTGACTGTAAAATTTAAATACAAAACATTTCGGATATTACGAATAAATTGACCAGTCACGAAGGATTCGTTGTTATCCGATGTATAGTGTAACAAGTAAGTTAAACAGTGAATAAAATAAAATACGTTTTCAATGCAACACGTACCATTCTTGGAACAGCAGTCGGCGTACAATGCCAGACATAGCAGCAGCACCACGAGACCCAACTGTCGAGTCGCGTTATTCATGTTGTAAACGAATGTGTCGCTGAACCTACATAGAGAGGTGGCTTATTAGAATGTATTGAGTTATACTGAGTAAACGCGACAGCTGCATGGAGGGGAGCAGCCAAAGGGGAAGTTGACAACAGGGAAGGAAAGAAGAGTGAGAGTGACAGGAGGGGAAGATAACATGAGTTTTATAAGGAGACACGCAGGAAGAAGACAGGAGCAGCGTACAAGAAGCAGTCCGCGAGCTTCTCTTCCGGAAACACATGGAAGTTAACCTACCTATACATGAAAATCTCAATTACATTAAAAACGAAATGCTAAAACGGGCCTAATATCTATGGTACAAGTATATTCCTTTGAAGTACTGTTTTAAACAGATAACCAGTAACACCATATGACCTGCACTGGACATGTCGTTATACAATATTGTTATTATTATTTTAAAATAACACAGTAAGATATATTAGCATTTGCAATCAACACAAAACGGACCACATCATTCAACATTGCCAAACTACGCTAGCCACGTTCCAACACAACGACATAATGTATAAATAAAACATTCACGATGATACATCTAGCAACCTCATTGCTACAACTAACGCCATCCACCTAACACTACAGTCACCAAACATCGTCAAAAGTAATCAAACTTGTAACGTCCCACAATATAACACCAGTTGTTTATTATAATAGTAAGAATATTATCAGATCAAACAAATTTGTGAACTTACTTCGTCCAATCTTCCGGAATACTATCAAAGTAGTCTGCTCGGTGAAGTCTTGTGAAGTGTTGTGTCTTGAGAACCGTGCGTCTGAGACGATATTGGTCATAGTTGATGAGAACTACCTCGTCTTATATACCCAGTTGGCGCAGTTTGCTGTCACGTTTTTGCTGACCCATAAATCACATACCCACGCATAATCACCAAACCACTTTATATGCCAAGTTATTGTAACTCTTCACATACGCTCTCCTCTGGAGCCTAATTACCAATGGATGGTCGTTCAACGCAGCATGACGGAAGCGACTCTTTCAGATGCTCTTACTAAAACATGGACCGCCACTTGTTTTGTCAGAGTTCACGACCACCACAATTAATAATATATATTAAAATATATGTAGGCACTAACACTCGGCAGACACACTCCTACTTTTCGAGATGCGTAACTAATATATCAAGGTAAGCATAGCCTATTCAATGCTTCTGTTGTCTTTGCTTATACACTACTTCAATATCATTTTCTGAATCATAGTCAATTTCAGCCAAGAAGGTTATTCTTGCCTGCTTGCTTGCGTGCGTGCGTGCGTGTGTGTATTTGTTTGTGTATATGTGTTATTGCGTGCGTGGGTGCGTATCGGTGTATGCATGATTGCCTGTGTACATGCGTGTGTGCGTGTATGTGCGCGCGTTTGTGCGTGTGTGTGTTTATGTGCAGTTTGTGTGGGTGTGCGTGTGTGTGTTCAAGTTTTCAACTAGAAGGCTTATATCTCGGCAGCCATAATTTCAAAGATTAGACTTCGACTCCTCAGCCGAAAAGTATCAGTCCAGTTTAGTTTTTGGGAAGATTGCGATCATATTGGCATATTTTACGTAAATTGCGTTATGAAAAATGGCATCATGATCCATTTATGTTGCGTGTCTTTTTTGACACTCTAACAGCCAAGATATATAATCTACACAAGCGGTTAGAAAAGAAGAACCAGTACATAGAGACTCTACAGAAGAGACTTGCGGCTGTTGAGGCAAATAACGATCGCCTAGAACAATATTCTAGACGTTGTAATGTAAGAATTCAGGGAATTGAAGAAATTGACAGTGAAGACATCACTGCGAAAGTAATGGCTATTGTTAACGACACTATGGCGTTAACACCTCCTGTGACGAACAATGACATTGTCACCAGCCAGAGACTAAACCCGCCGCTAGGGTGCGGCCCAGGTCTGTTATTGTGCAATTCACCTGTGCACGCTTGCGCGACGCGGTACTGCGGTCGAGACAGACATTACGAAGCCACGGTTCAGTAGTCTTTGTCAATGAGGACTTGACAAAACATCGAGCACAGCTCGCAAGCAAGACACGGAGGCTGAAGAAGGAAAATAAAATATCAGACTGCTGGACCTACAATGGACGAGTTATGGTAAAGTCGGTGTCAAATGACGTGCGTGAAGTGCACACAGATGCTGATCTGAGCAAATACTGATTTTACCGTGTAGGCTCACGCTACTTTGCTGAGGTCTGGCCCGCGTTGACTGTGGTCGTCTATGACTTTGTAAGCCAACTCGTTAGCTTGTCGATCATTTTGTTGCATCATAGCTTGAGCTTGTTAGGCTGCTTGTGTATTTGTTTGTTTCTTTTCAAAGCTTTATTTTTATTTGTGGAGAACAAGGTTTGTTCAAATGGTACTCATGTAAACTTGTAATTGTAACTCTTAACGATTGTGTATATTCAGTCACGATTATGCTCACTGGTAATTGTTCTTCCAACAAGATGTAGTTTCTGATGAGTATGACCACTGTTAATTGTTCATGCAAGCAGCTGTAGTCACTGTTTATTATGATTATTGGTAATTACTCGTGCAGTGAGCTAGTTTTTTAAAATTAATTAATAAAAGAGTACTCTCTCTTTGATGATACAAGTTCTGGTTGCTTAATTACTTGCAGTAAGGTGGAGTTACAGGTGATTATGATCAGCGTTAATTTTTCTTGCAAGCAGCTGAAGACTCTACTGACTCTGACTATTGGTAACTACTCGTGTAGTGAGGTAGTTATTTATTGATACACTAGTAATAACTTGGATACGAGCACATACTTTTTTATGATACACTGTAAATTTTAGATATAATACATTTCGGATGTAACGAATAAATTGGCCAGTACCGAACGATTCGTTATTATCCGATGGATACTGTATCAACTAAGTTAAACGGTGAATATAACATAATACCTTTTCATTTTGTGTCTGTGTTTACGTAGCATTATTCAGAGGATTGATATTTTTGCTAGTTTTATCAGTACACTATGAACAATAGCCCATTTCAGAAAAGGGTGTTGGTGTACATAGATTCCCCTGTATTTTCGCATTACAAAGGAAACGAAACAGTTATATTTTAGAAATGAAGAAAGTAGATGTACATGCAGTGTATGTAGATGCCTTCGTTACCGTTGAACTGTCTACTTCACAGCTGTCATGTGACGTTTTTGGTGTTCATCACATAACAAGACTTCCAAGAAATTATGAACACCAACAAAGTCACATGACAGCTGTGAAGTAAACAGTTCAATGTTAACGAAGGCATCATCAGGATGTCGAAAGTTCGCTCTGAGCAAACAAGGATTCAGAAACATATCTCTCTACATTTCTAATTTCATTCATGAACGTATCTGAATCCTGACGCACCTTTTATGCTGAAATAAGTATACGTTTTAATAGTATTTTTGCAGCGCCTGGTTTATGACAGTGAGGGCCCCTTGGCAGTGATTATAGTAAACTACCGTACGTAAGCACTCAAGGTTGATTTACATAATATCGATAGCAACTAATGTAACCGAGAGAAACATGTTTTGGAACAAGCCACGCACCAGCCTTCTAAGATCTGGAGAGAGACGTCGCTGAGACGCCGCTCTGTTGCGGTGTTGTCATCGTGCTGCTTTTAATTTATCATGAGTGTGGCCTGTGACAGCAATCTCTCCTAATAGACTTCTTTTCATGCGTCCTATTCCACAAATATAACATAATAAACACCAGTGTATTTGTTGGGAAATAATTAGCTGTGTAGCGAATCTAAACTCTCAAGATAGAGTAATATCCATGTTGCACATTACGCTAAATAACGGTGTACTTGTTGAGAATCTGTAATTGCAAATTAGGTTTATGCAAACTATAGTAATTGGAAAGTACGTGCATCCAAAACGGGACACTCTTTGTTACGACGTAATGGTAATTGCAACCAGTCATGTAATATTACTACGACATATTTTTAACGCAAATAATTAAACAACACATGCACACATTTTGCGTAGTGCGCGCTAGTTTGTGTGTGCGTGGGTGCGTAATATGTGTGTGATTGCATGCGTGCGTGTGTCTGTCTGTGGGTTTGTGTTATTGCATGCGTACATGCGTGAGTCCATGTTTGTGTGTGTTTCTTTAAAATTTCATGAATTTTCTCAAACACAGGTGCAAAAATAATGTTGTAAGGCCATGTATAATAATTAACGTCAGTGATGTAAGAAAAGGAATAACACGAAACAGGCGCGTTTTGGGGAACCCCTCATCTTTGAGGGGCTGCATCGCAAAAAATTACTATTGGACCTTTGAAGTAGATCGAGTGTGCATCAAACACATAATTGCACTGCATTTCACATAAAAGTATGGCTGTTCGACCATTTCTGTGGTGTCTACATGACAACTGGGAAGTAATCACTTCAACGCTGTCGAAGGCTTCGATAGGATGTCGGGAGCTCCGTCTGAGCAAACAAAGACTCAGAAAGGTAACGGTCTACATATCTAATATCATTCATGAACGTAACTAAATCCAGAAGCACCTTTCATGCTAAAATAATTATAAATTTTAATAGTATTTATATAACGCTAGATTTATGACAGTGTGGATCCCTGGGCACCGGTTCTAGTGCACTATCACACGTAAGCACTCAAGGTTGACTTACAAAATATTTGCAGCAGCTAATGTAACTGAGAGAAACATGATATCGAACGACCCACGCTCCAGCCTTCTAAGATCCCAGGAGAGACGTCGCTGAGGCGCCGCTCTGTCGCGGTGTGTTCACCATGCTGCATTTAATTTACCATTAGTGTGACCTTAGACAGTAATATATCAAAGTAGACTTCTTGTCTTGTCGTTCTACTCCACAAATTGAACATGACAAAACAGAGGTGTACTTGTTGGGAAATTATTTCTTCGAAATTGCTGTGTTTAATAAAGCAATTAGTGTAACAGCAGTTATTAGCCTCAATACACAGGTAGCCAACGGTACGTGCATGATTTTCAGATGGAGTCAGGTAATGGAAACACATCTGCAATTATAGCTGCAATGTTATTAGATTCGTGATCCTGTGTGAATTAGCGAATTAATCTGTGAAGATAGTCTACTTTCCTTGTTGCACTTTTTATACAAACAATGTTGTACTTGTTGAGAACCTGTAATTGCAATTTAGGTTGATGCATATTATAGAAACTGGAAAGTACGTGCATCCAAAACGAGACAAACTTTATTGTGGTAATTGTAATTGCATCTGGTGATGTACAATTTCTACAAAATAATTTTGTTGATCGCAAATAATGAAACAACATTTATTATCAGTTTCAATGCACAGGTAGTCATCGGCCACAGCTCGGTTTTGATATTGCGTCACATGATGAGAATAATATATTATGTACAAAAATATCTGCATTGAGAATAGTGGCGTGATCTTTGTGAATTACATAATTTGCCTAGCACCACTGATGGTGTAAAATGATGGTATAAAATGATAGTGTAAAAAGCATCGTTTTCTTTGACGTAGATACCCTATTTTTCAGACGAAGTGCTGCAATTAGTTATATAGTTGTGTGGTTGTATCAATTAATTAATTAATTACTGTAATTTATTGGTTCTGGCTTCAATAGAAAAAAACTTGGATAAGAATATACATCTGTACATGCAGACACCCATGTAATCACGTCCGGAATGTTTTCCTTAATGTTAGGTTGTCGCGGATCGTGTTTAAACTATTGCCGACATGGGGTGTAATAATGCATCGTACTATCGATTCATCGCGATAGTCGATGTCACGATGCAATACTATAGATAGTAAATTTATCTATCGATAGTTTTCGGCAAAAGTACAGTGAATTATCAATATTAACAATAGTTGGCCAGACGCATTAGTTAGTTTACTTGTGTCGATGTAATACTATTCATTGAAGTGATTTTTCAACTTTATTACGTATTTGTCCTTTTTAATGTTTGCGTATTTACCGAATCCAACATCAACTATTGTCGATCAAATCAGCATCGCTCACGGATCACCATTGTAAAACTGACTCCAACACAGACTCCAACTCTTAGCGTTGGCGCCACCCGTTAATTGTAGTCTGGGGATGTTTCCTTGACTATTTGCTAGACATATATACCTCACATGAGACTATTGCGAGAGTATCGCGATAGTCTCATGACTATTGATAGTCTCATGAGGGAGGATAGACCGCATGGTCGGATGACGGTTGACCAGCTGCGTGGTCTTCCCAAGTTCATTTCATCGGAAGTAAGGTTCATGGGAATGTCTAGCGAGTGTCACTGTGCCGGTGATTGTGTAATAAGAGATGGAGGACAGTTACATTTGTCTCGGTAAGCGTTGGTGGTGTAAAAAGGAGAAAAAATGTATACGGAACCCACAATCATTCCATTATCGTCTGCGTCAGGCCGACGTTTCAGTTACGCCTGAGAGAACACACTGCTTTCTGCACCTGTCGGCAAGACACTGAAATTTGGTAAATCGGCGGTAGCGTTTGCGCGCGCAACACATAACGGAAGTGGATGCAGAAGTAATTTGAACATGAGCGCGCAGGCGGGACAGGGAGAGAAGCGGTAATGATTTGCGCGTTTTCATTCATGTGTCCGTCCACAATTTTAAACGAACTGTGCGTGAAGTTAAGAAAGAAAAAAAATATATATTACTTTGTCACTGTTACAGTGACAATTATTTTCTAGGCACACTCTCACTATACACACTATCAATGAACTGCTTCGCCACATGTTACATCTAAGGGAAGTGAATAGTAAATAAATCGTAATGTCTTTCGAAGTGTGAGCATTGGAGTGAATTCCAATTAATAAAAATAAACAGAGATTTTGCAGTACAAAATGAGCAATGACAATTGGTGGTAGTCTGTCTTATATTGCATAATTTCATAACGTAGGCGTATTTTAGAGTAGCATGGTTATAATCAACAGTCAAAACACACAGGCAGTAATCTTGTTGTTTGTCTTCCTGTGATTTTAGGTTCACATGCAAGGCCAGTATCGTCTTTGTGTACAGCATGGATCAAGCCAAGGGAAGCACGGTCTAAAGACTAAACACTGACAGTTATCTTGTTGTTGTTTGTGTTTTTGTTTGTTTATGTGTGATTTTACAGTTGATTGAATGATATCGCCTTTGTGTACAGCATGGATCAAGAACACCTGTAAGTGGATACTGTCATCACCCAGGGCTAGGTTAACACCTCAGGCTCTCGACTGTAGTCTAGCTGGGCTCCTACGTGTCATGTACGATTGCATTTTAACCAACTGCATGGTCGTTTTGTAACATACAACAGTGAGTGTGTTATGAATCGATTGGTTCTTCTTAAAAACTTGTAAGTGGCAATTGTGCCACAATAACATGCATTGGTGGCTCCATGAAGTAGGTGTGGCCTTAATTTCTGGTTACATATGTTTATAAAATTATCATTGTTTGTAATGGTGTTTCACAATTCTGCTTATTCATTTGGATGACAGATTTGTTTTGACTCGCTCGCTGCTCGCTTTGGATACTTTGATAGCTATTGCTTGGACTACTCGATTGTGAACTACTGTGGGTATTGGATTACAGATCTTTAACATGTCCTACTTGGTGACAGTGTTCTCCGACTCCATTTTGAAGTACCTGTCCCAGAGTGTCAGCAATGTTGACTTTGTCTTTGATCTGCATTGCAGACGTGGTGGTCATGTTAACGACATTCGCCAGGGTAAGATTTGCTTCAGCTTAGATCTGCATGTACAGTCAAAAAGCATTTACTTACTTACGTTGACTTACTTAGGTTGTTCCTGACCGTAGGCGTTGGCTTCGGTTGTCAGATCTACGTCTGTTTCTGTAAAAGCTGTACGTGATTTGTATAACATTATTTATATATTTAATTCATGTTGGACTGTTCCTTATATAACCTGCTGCTTGTGTCCAAACTATAACATATAATATAGAACCAATACAGTGAATGTTAAGTTTATATAGTAATTTCACAATTCATAGAAAGAAAGAAGGAAGGAAATGTTTATTTGTCCCGGTGACACAATATTTATTGATAATAAATATACATAAATAATTTGCAAACAATATAATACTGCAACATTGTTTTCACTACAACAGAAAAACAATCACGAAATAAACTATTCAAACAAATATTTTAGTGTGAATAAAGTGGTGTCAGCAAAGGGACGGGAGACCCCTACTAAGACCAATTTCGAGAGGGTAGTATCATCTGCATCAGTTAAATAGCTTACTAGCATTTGGAAAGTCGTTGATATATATATATTATAAACAGTAAAGGCCATAGAATAGAACCCTGAGGGACCCCTGTTGTTATGTGTAACATACATGTTTGGACTCCATCAAATTCGATTTGATAAATAACTTTTGAAGATATTTAAGGCTACTCCACTTATATCATAGCAACTAATTTTATTTAACAAAATGTTATGATCAATTGTATCAAATGTTTTCTATAGATCTGAATATATATTTATTGGTATTTCATTGTTGTCCATGGTTACTATCATTCTATCGATTAGTTCCATTGAAGCTAATTCCATTGAGTGTTCAGCTCGAAAGACATACTGACTTTCATAGAACAAGTTACGTGGTTTCTTGAAAAAATCACATAATTGATTATATATACCTTTTTCAAGCACTTTCAAGATAACAGGCAAACGTGTGATATTGGTCGGTAATTTGTAAATTTAATGTCATCAGCATTTTTAAATATTGGAATTACTTTGGCAATTTTTAGTTTGTCTTCCAAAATTCCTGTGTATACTGTCTGTTTATTGAGTAATGTCAATGGCTTAATTATGTATTTTTATATGTACAAATGTAAAGGTAATATATGGTTTTTACTCATATAAACGTTATATGTTTTACTACTATCGTTTACAATTTTGTTGGCAAGCTAAAGATGTTTATGAAAAAAATATTAAATTTCTCTACTATTTTATCTTTATCGCTTATGGTGTTTTCACCATGTTTAAACACACACAGTATGGGTTTTTTGTTGTAGACAAAATATCATTAATTATTCTCCAGATTGTTCTGATGTCATTACTATATTTATTAAATGTAAATTTATTTAGCAATGTGAATAGTCCGTTTTAGGAGAGCGTTACACGTTTTAAGATTTGTTTGAAGGTTAGTGTATCTTAATGAGTTCAGATCATTAAGTTTGAGTTGTTTATGTATATTATTTAAATATTTAGTTGATCTTAGTATACCTTTGCTTTAGTTACCCAAGTGGTTTTCTTATGAACATACTTCTTAAATTTTACTATTTTTATAGATAAGTTTCGATTTCACTAACTGATATTGGAATTAGTGCTAAGAACACTAATTAATTTGCTTCCACATTACTTCTGCCATCTGATATCAGACACTAATGCTGTTTGACCACATCCAGCAATGCCTAGGCCAAGAGAGAAGTTACCATAAAATCTTACAAAGATAATCAGCTTGCCTTTTGGAGTAATTGATTAACTTTATAAAAACTACTTTTTTGTTTGTAATTAATATAGATGCTAATATCTCGGTTTTAGTTGTTGGTTTGATCCCAACTGGTATTGCACTTTGTCCAAAATTACCCCTGGCATGGGCTTATTGATTGAAACATTGCATCACCTCTTGTAATTATATTGATATTGAATTGGAAATGCTCACCAAATATAGTTATTATTTTCAAAATTTAATTAATTGACTTTGACTAACTTATTTCAGGTGCTGTGGAAATTATGCATGATAATTGATTATATTAATCAATATTTACCCTGAAATGCCGGAACATTTTACTGCCGAGACAGCATTCTTGGTGCCAGAACAAGATAGATGAAATCTACTTTTGATAACTGATAATATAACGGAAAATCACTTCAGGTTGATTGTGCAAGGGGAAAATGTAAATCAGTTGAATAAATCTCTGGTATTACAAGTGCGAACATTGATTGATAGAACATTTCCCAGACATGCACATGACACAGTGCGTGGCGCTACTAATTTGGCTAAATTTTAAAATCAGGTGAACACTTCCAAGGGTAAATTATTGAAGTGTATTATGGAAGGTTCAGGCAGGAAAAGTCAGAATGATTCAAAATTGGGAACAATATGGGTGGACATTTGTAACTTCAGAATACAAAAAACAACCGGGTAGTGATCATGATTATTCAATAAACACAGCTAGTGCAAATTTACTTACACAGTTAAATGTTACTGCTGCTAAGACATTCCATCAAGTTGCTGCTCAGTACATTCCTGTTCCGGCACCAGATGATGGCGTTTACGTTGCCAACAGGTTACTTAATATATGTACATGCTTAGGTTTTGTTCACAAAGGACAGCCATATTTGTGTAAGCATAATTGCCTTGAACGTTTAAAATTTGTACGAACTATATTTTGCTTCTGTCCTTAAAATACCTCCCGGTTTGTCTAGACTGTTTCCCGGTAGAAATGATTTACAAGTTCGCGGTAATGTTTTCATTTGTATCCAGTCATTATTGCAAATTTCTCACCAGGCAACTACATTAGAGGTACAACAGCTAAGAAAGGTGAGTTACTTAAACTTCTTCATGATCCAGAGAAACCAGCAGCTGCAACATCTTTCCCAGGTAGACTCCCTTTACGACATCCTCATAATGCAGGTTTCAGGAGGAAGGGATAACCCAGGTCTATAAAAAGTAGTGCTTATGAGTTGAAATTCCCTGTGTTCAATACGACTGACCCCTGTAGTCAGACTGGTAGCTAGCATAGTCAGACCTGCAGCTAGTGTAGTCAGACCGGGAGCTAGTAAAGTCAGACCTGCAGCTAGTGTAGTCAGACCGGGAGCTAGTATAGTCAGACCTGCAGCTAGTGTAGTCAGATCGGGAGCTAGCATAGTCAGACCTGCAGCTAGTGTAGTCAGACCGGGAACTAGTATAGTCAGACCTGCAGCTAGTGTAGTCAGACCGGGAGCTAGTATAGTCAGACCTGCAGCTAGTGTAGTCAGATCGGGAGCTAGTATAGTCAGACCTGCAGCTAGTGTAGTCAGACCGGGAGCTATACTCAGACCTATAGTCAGACCAGGAGATAGTATAGTCAGATAGGGAGCTAGCATAGTCAGGCCTGCAGACCGGGAGTTAGTATAGTCACGCCAGGAGTTGGTATAGTCAGATCTGTAATCAGACCAGGAATTAGTAGACAGACCAGCTGTTAATAATCAGACCAGGAGTTAGTAGTCAGGCTAGCAATTATAGTAGTAAGACTAGGAGTTAGTAAAGTTAGACCGGCAGTTAGTGCAGTCAGACATGCAGGTAATATAGCTAGTAGTTAGTTCAAGAGCCACTTTACTTAGACTAGGAGTAGATTTACTACTCAGTGAATTAAAAAATGAATTAGTTATTAAGATGTGACCATTTTAATTACTAATTATTGAATATAATAATGTATAGCTTATGTAGTTTTTACTGTTCTAGATATTAAACCAGAACGAAATTGTGAGAAGCTATAGCTGCATTATGGTAACAGCGTGGTGATCGCCTTTGCCAAGCCAGACCAGAAAAACAAACGGCTCTTTTCAGAGCCACAACTCTTTCATAAAAGATTTTGTTACCATCATATCAGTGTTCAATAAAAAAAATGAAATGTATACATGTGAATAATAAAAATGTACTGAATAAATCAACTGAATGCGACTAACGTGAGAAAACCGTAATCCATATTAATTACAATTATTACCTACACCTCAAACGTTTTTGCTAGCTAACTGGCATATTATTACTATTACTTCTTTAAAAAAAGTGTGTCCCGTTTTTGATGAACATAATTTATAATGTTTACGTAATGTATAAACCTAATTTGCAATTCCAGGTTCTCAACAAGTACACCGTTGTCTATCTAATGTGCAACAAGGAAGTTAGTCTATCTTGAGTGATTATATTCGCTACACAACCATTATGAAGAAATTATTTCCAAACAAGTACACCATTGCTTATTATGTTCTATTTGTGAAATAGAAAGCCGAGGAAAGGCGTCTATTTGGAGATTTCGCAGTAATATTACATGACTGGCTGCAATTACCATTACGTCGTAACAAAGTGTGGTCCGTTTTGGATGCACTTTCTTTCCAATTACTATAATTTGCATAAACCTAATTTGCAATTACAGGTTCTCAACAGGTACACCATTGTTCAGCGTAATGTGCAACAAGGAAAGTAGTCTATCTTGAGAGATTAGATTCGCTACACAACTATTTCGAACACATGATTTCCCAACAAGTACACCAGTGTTTATTATGTTCTAATTGTGGAATAAGACGCATGGAAAGAAATTTGGAGAGAATGCTGTCACAGGTCACACTCATGATCAATTAAATGCAGCTTGATGAAAACACCGCGACACAGCGGCGCCTCACCGACGTCTCTCTCGGGATCTTAGAAGGCTGGTGCGTGCCTCGTTCCATAACGTGTTTCTCTCTGTTACATCAGCTGCTGCAGATATGTTGTAAGTCAACGTTGAGTTGATGTACTACGTATAACCACTGCCCAGGGGCCAACACTGTCATTAATCCGGCTGATAATTATTTCAGCATGAAAGGTACCTCTTGTTTCATGAATTATATTAGAAATGTAGAAAATTACCTTTCTGAATCCTTGTTTGCTCTGACGAAGCTTTCGACATCTTATCGATGCATTCGACTTCTCTGAGCTGATTACTTGGCTTGTCATGTGCCTATGTCGGTATTCATCATTCAACACCAACAACATCATATGACAACTCGGAAGAAATCAGATCAACGCTGACAAAAGCATGTATGTCTATTGCATCTACATCTACTTACTACATTTCTATACTTTTAGCTATTTCTTTTTTCTTTTGTAATGCAACAATATAGGGGAGTCTATGTTCAGCAACACACAATATTGCCATTTTCGTAGCTCAATTTACGTGAAAAATACCCATATGACCCTACCCTTCCTAAAAATTAAATTGAATGTTACTTTTTGCTTAGGAGCCTAAGCGTAATCTCTAAAATTTTGAGATATGAGCCTTCTAGTAGAAAACGTCAAAACACACACACAATCACGCCCGCAATACCACAAACTCACAAAAAACACACACACGCACAAAAGCACGCAATCACAAAAAAAATTACGCACACACACAAAAATACATATTGCATGCATGCAATCACAAATGCACCACCACGCACGCACGCATCCAATAACATACACACACACACACACACACACACACACACACACACACACACACACACACACACACACACACACACACACACACACACACACAAGCACGCAATCTCACACATACTACGCACGCATGCAAACACTAACACACACATATACATGACCACACACACACACACACACACACACACACACACACACACACACACACACCACTAACGCACACACGCACATAAACACACTGTACAAGTACACCATTGTTTATAAAACAACTACAAGGAAAGTAGTGTATCTTGATAGATTAGATTCGCCAATTCACCCAGGATCACGACCCTGTTTACATAGCAGCTATATTTGGAGATGTGTTTTCATTTACCTGACTCATCTGAAAACCCTGCACGTTCTACATCCACCTGTGCATCGATAGTTTTAATAAATGTCGTTTCCCTATTTTTTTAGAATATAATATAATAAAACTTTATTTCGATCACAATACACATTTCTGAATATATTTACAATGGATTACAAAAATCAATACTGCAAACGCCAAGAGGCTTATGTCGAGGACCACCTGGATAATAATCATTATATATAACTCAGGTTCCTTATTCCATAACATTATAACGTACCATCAAAATAGTACATTCAACTGGAACAAGGTGAATAATATATACATGAATAGGTGTTTTTTTTTTATAAATTAAATTGATTGTCTGCTAAAGAAATAAATAAAGTTATATATTAGGACATGGTATAATTTTTTACTAGATAATTTTTTAAACATCAGTAATTCATTGAATAAAAAAGTTATTCACTTATAATACCATCACAATTATGGTAGGTTATGAGTAGAATAAGACATTTCAAGAGTTCACAGGTATTTAGACAGTAATAGCTCTTCCAATTTCTTCTTAAACTGATTTACGGATACAAGTTGCTGCATAACATGAGGTAGGGCATTCCAGAAAATTGGTCCTGAATAATTTAATGTAAATTTCCTAGAGTTTGTTCTTATTTGTTGGATGTAATATACACTTTGGTTTCTAAGGTTATGGTCAACAATGTAATCAGTTCGACATGCTATCTGGGAGTTGTTTATTCATTACTTTATGCATAAAGATACCTAACTGATGTTTGTACAGATCTTACAATTATAATATTTTTAACTTTGAGAATAGTGCATCTGAGTTTGCAATATGGTGTGATAATGTGATTATCCGTATAGCTTTCTTTTGTAGTATTTTTAATAAAGTTTGTGCTATAAGTATTTGCCCATAATAAAGTACAATACTGCAAATGTGATGAGATTAGTGAGGAATAAATGTTTTTCATAATGTAAATAGGAAACAAGTGTTTTAGTTTGTTTAGCATTCCTATATTCCGTGGTATTTATGTTGACAGAATGTCAATATGTTTTATTTTGTTTCCATCTACGTTTATTTCAGCTTTTCAATGTTGTATTTCTTCCCGTTTGGTGTGAAAATAATGAAATTATTTATTTTGGTATTTAGCGAAAGCTTATTTGTGTGAAACCAGAGTGATTTCCTAATTAGTACACCACTGTTTATTATGTTTTATTTATGGAATAGAACAAGGAAATAAATATGTTTTGAGAGATATCTATTAAAGGTCACACTAATGGTAAATTAAATTAAATAGCATTATGACAACTCCGCTACAGAGCGGCGCCTCAGCGACGTCCCTACCGGGATCTTAGAAGGCTGGTGTACGGCTCGTTCGATAACAGTGACCCATCTTAACAAAATAAGTAGGGGTGTCGACAAAACTGATTTTCCTTAAATGCCGTTTATGTAAACAAATCGTGAATCTACAGATATTGAGATTTCCCCTTAAAAGTATTCCTTAATATTCGTTTTATCGATTGCCACAACGGTTACTCTCTAATTAATTATGTCTTACGTATTTTAATGTCATTTTTGAGGAGCTCTGCGAAGTGTTCCACTTGGTTTCCATAAAACGAAGTCGAAAATGCCGCCACTTGCGCGCGTTCTTTGGATGATCCCTAACAAATCGGGTATCGGGTAACTCCTTGAAGGTTGACACATCGTCTTTCCAGATATGGGCATATATATATATATATATATATGTATATATATATGTGTGTGTGTGTGTGTGTGTGTGCGTGTGTGTGTGTGTGTGTGTGTGTGTGTGTGTGTGTGTGTGTGTATGTCCTCGATAAATTCCAGTGATGCGTCCTTGAAAGAGCAAACGTCTAACACGTGCAAATTACTGCTTTCATTCACCCAACCAGACACCGTGATTTGAATCCGTCCATAGTGAATAAAAATAAGTTCATACATACATTGAAACACACCATTAAACAGTAGCACCAATTAATGATACGATCCTGGGTAACGAAGTGGCCTACATTTGTATTTCCTTCACAATGATACAACACTAAATGTTTATTTATATAGTGTCTACATAATGACGTGGCGTAGACATCAAAATTCAATATCGATGGTGTAGGTATTGGCTGTCAGCTACCTAATAACAATTATACAACTACTGGGCAATGACTCGTTTGCGATAGTGACATCGGAAACGCACCACTTTAAGCTAAACTACACAAGTAAAACATACCTATCAGCAATCTAGATAATGTTTTCAATATCGTCTTCCACGTTCACCTTCTCAACAACGATGCGTACAGTTGATGCCATTCCAGTGTAGCTGTCGCCGACGTTGTAACAGGGATACATATTGGGACAATTACCAACTTTCCAATCGATATGCACTTTGCCGGCCGACAACCCACGGCAGTACCCGGCGACTGAAATTAGTTGCAATACTTTATCATCAGTACAATAAAACACTAGACAAACATCTACAACACCACACTAAGTGAGAAAATACAATAAGCAAAGTGATATAAATACAAAATAATGTATTAATTGCACGTGCATAATGTGCATAAATATGAAGTTTAATTTGTCATATACCGAATAAATGCATCATGCCATTATCTGGAACCTTTAATTGTTTATGGTGAGTGTGAGTGTGAATACTGATAATTACGTAGTAGGCCTACTTTATACAGTACATAAATTGAACACTGAAAAAGGTGAGGTACAATTAACGATTGGTAGCGTGTTTTTAGTTTCTAATATGTACAGGGCAGAATGTCTTCTTATTATTTAGCACGCCGATATTTCGTGCGATTTTATTTGATGCACTAATAGAAGTACCGTAGCACATACGCATATGACCAAACTAATACACGCGTTTGAGTGAGCGTGCGTATGTATATGCGTGTGCGTGTGCGCGTGTGCGCGTGTGCGCGTGTGCGCGTGTGAGCGTGTGTGCATGTATGTGTGTGCATGTGTTCGTGTGTCTTGTGTGCATGCGTGCGTGCGTGCGTGCGTGCATGCGTGCGTGCGCTAAATGTTTACCATTAGAACATTGCTTTCTCTGTTGTCATTATTTTCCCGTCTTGAGTATTGCTTTATCTTATCTGACAGCGGAGAACCTGAACACACGAGTAGTAACTTTCACCATCACGCACAAAACTCATATCATATAAATAATAAGCAACGTTTTCAGGAATGTGGTATTATTTTGACCTAAATTAATTGCAGATGCTTCTACAGCTTTTACAACTTGCATACATGCTTACGTACACATACATGCATACGTACATACGTACATACGTACATGCGTACATGCGTACATGCGTACATGCGTACATACGTACGTACGGACGTACGGACGTACGTACATACACGCATGCACGCATGCACGCATGCACGCATGCACGCATACACGCATACACGCATACACGCATACACGCATACACGCATACACGCATACACACAATCATAGGTACATACGTACATACGTACATACGTACATACGTTCATACGTTCATACGTACATACGTACATACGTACATACGTACATACGTGCATACGTGCATACATGCATACATACATACATGTAAAATATATATTTATTAATCTTTGTGGCTTTTTCTTGTGACGTTAATTCCTTTTTTTCCTTGTTAGGCTTACATTCAAAAGTCAATAAATTAAATACAATGTCCTTGTTATTAAAAGCATACATTGGTGTTTGCAGTCATGCAATCTATATCAGAAAAAACTTGGTATGATAGCATGCTTGCTAAACTGTCGCCTCAAAGCTGGAGCATCAATTCGGGGTCCATTGTTACAAGCCAATATTTGAGACACATAAATTAATATTAGGCCTACATGGTGATTAACTTGACTTGACTGATGTGAACCTACTTACTATGCCAATAACTAATTATATCAGATATGACTATAGTGTTTTGTTGTATGCTATTGACTGTATCGTAAACAAATATTTTTAAGGATTTAAAGATTTGTAATGTCACTTATTTAATAATTCCAATGGCAATGCCTATAATACATGATTGACAGGGCTTGGACTTGGTCCGGACTGCGACTAATGTTGACTAATATATGACGACATTATTTCGCAAAACGTTATACTGGCTACGGTAGCTGACATTTATTTTTGTAATTATTGTGAACGTTATTTTCCCCTTATTTTCCCACCAGCAACTAAGTCGATAACATAGACTCGTAGATGTAGACGTTGCGGTATTCCGACGTAGCAACACGCCGGCATAAATTGCTGTAAATTAAATCGGCGGATTACAAGCACTCATTATTCCCAATTATATCATAGTATTCACACGTATTTGTACTTTATTACGTTCACATTTCTTAGTACATTTCAATTTCGCATACGTCATATTTGTATATATGCAGACTTTGAAATATAACTGTGGGACTATATATTAGTCGTAATGATACCTAACGGAACTCGTGAGTGCCGAGTCACCTTGGCAACAACAAGCTGGTTTCGGCTTGTCAATTCCTACGCGCCGCTTCATCCTCCAAATAAGGCAATGATGTCGAGCTTCCAGGTCGATTTTACTTCATCGGTGCATAGTTATATGTAAACAAATTGACTGGAGATGGACCTGTGGCTTTATCCAAGAATTATGTTTTGACGTTCAATGTCTTTTTATGCTCGTCACTTTCGTATTTAGGCTTGCAATCGGCGTTCGAAAGTGACTACCGCAGACAATCTTTCCACCGGCGAACACGTCAAATTCATCATCTATAACTTGTTTTTTTCTGTTGGAAACCTTCTGTGGAAGTATGTAAAAAGTTGCTTACTAACATTTATAGTATATCCAGTAGCCACGCAGTGTAATAAGTTGTTATGTTTTTATGTGTTTGTATGCGTTTCGTCGGTTTTTGTGAGAGCTATGCTGCGTCGCCTATCGAATTGCTGTATACAGCTTTGGGAGACGTCTCGCCAATCAAACCGGATGTACAACCACACGCTCCTGGAGCATGATGGCGGCGCCCTGTGCCGATAGTAGCTACGTTTGAAAAATTATTTAAAATAAACCGTGACGCTGTACTTGTCAAATCATGGTGACTTGTACTGTAAATGGTATGTTCTTATGTTTGGGCTGTGGCTGTTCAATCATTTCATTTCCCCTTTAAGGTCACCTCAGGACAGTACACAATTATTTCCACACTCGGTGTAGTATAGGATATCAAAATATAAAACTGGACACTCGGACACCGAGCCCACGGCACTGGCACGGAGAATGAGAACTGAGGAAGAGTCGGGACTGTCGTCGAACCGAGATGACACGCACCGAGCGATCGACTCACTCAGTTCATACATTTATTCATTTAAATTATTACCCAGCCCGGACCTCATATGAGCAGTTATTTATACTAGACACATAAATAATTACCTTCACCGACATGCTCTGCGTGCTGTCGAGTCGCAGGCGTTTTCTGACAGCAGACATACTCCTTTCGCTGAACCAAAAAATCAACTTGGCACTTTCCACAGTGACACCAGTCAGTTACGTCTCGGCTTGTTAGTCGCCTTTGCATTTCCATTTCCCGCGGGTCTTCTTTATCATGCTTACGGTCACCGGTGCATTCTGGTCTATCTTGCAATACTGGATCTTGTCTTTGCGGTTGAAACCGATATCCAGCTACTTCTGAATCCATTTCATTTTTACCAAACGAAAAATCACAACCGTAGCGACACGCCATATTGTCTAAACTCAGAGGGTAACGTAGCACAGCGCCACCTGACGTTTTTTGGAAACACTAGTACCCACAAAATCCAGAAAAGTACACATCACTGCTTACGTAATTTTCTGTTTAACAATGGCGCGATTCAGGAAATTCGATAGAGGGTGTGTTCAAATTTTGTTATTAGTAAACCACTGACGTTAAAAATGTGATTATAGTTGGAAACAGTTAGTTTGCATTAACTCTTTTATGTGCTCAACACAAAATGTTCCCTTATGTTTCCCTTTAATGATCTATATAATTGTTTGTTGTACAAATATACAATTATCACTTACCACCAAACCTCGCCGCATGGTAAGTGTGACACTGAATCTCAAAGTGACATCTGATATTGTGTTCTGCATGTGATTGGGGACTTAACCAGAATCAACTGATGATTGGAAAATATCATGAAATATTGGTGCTAGATTAGAGACATATCTGTTTAGGAACCATGGCGGTATGCCATCTGGTCCTTGTGATTTTATAGGTGTTAATTTTGCAAAGTTTGTCAAATACTCCTTTAACTGAAATTGTTAGTTTCGGAATTTTTCCATGTGAACTTCTAGCCATATCTGGTAGTGTGGAATTTCCATCATTTGCAAAGACATTTTTGAACTGGTTATTTAAGACTTCTGCTTTGTGTGTGTCATCATAAATGATGTTTCCTGCAAGGTTCAGGTCACCAATATCCTGGTTATCCTGGCGTCATTTAAAAATGAAGCTCCAGAATGATTTTGGTTTCTCCATTATGGTAAATGTGACGCTTCCGAAAACTTCTTAATATTATAATGGCTATCTAGTTACTTTATTTAAATAGAAAATGGCCACGTCATATATTCTTGGAACGCGTATTGTCTCACCTTTAAGACACTGTACGATAAGATGCTGTATCCAGGATTGGTAAGAGTGACGACAAGGTCAAACAGGGTCACCATAAAACAACGAATATTCGAAAGTTTACAATTCCGCGAACATCATAAAGTTCCACCGACTGTGTTTCTACTTCACGACAACGGACAAATCATATATTGTATGAAAGGACAATTTATCTCCGTAAAAAATGCTGTGTGACATGGCGCTGTGTGATGAAGCAGTTTCTGTGGAGCGTTCCAACAGGGTCACCGTCAATTGATGAATGTTAGAAATTGCGCCATCCCACAAGCTTTACAAAATCTTAATGGTTATGGTGCTACGTTACCTACTTACTGATGTCCAGTTCATATACCGTTGGGAAGCTTACTGTCTTCCCGTTACAACGACGTATAACGTATAGCTACTAAATAGAGAAGTATGTGTGTAGTGAATGTCAAACAAGGTCACTATCAAATGATGACTGCTCAAAATTGCACCATTCCGCAATCGTTGTAGGCCTAGGTTTATAATGGTTGCGTATCTATTTGCCTACGTGCATAATGCCTCTTCACATGCCATTGTAAACCTTATTGTATCTTAGTCAAAATGTGGTATGACACGGAGCTATCAACTGGTGCTGTAAGTATGGAGCGAAGGTTGAACAAGGTCAGAATCAAATGATGAATTTTCGAAATCCACACAAAATAGAAACACAAAAAGACACTGATTCTCAACAATCAGTATCGCGTATACCTAGTATGGCAACGAAAAAGAGCACTGGTTCGATAGATTGGTTTGTCTGTATTGTGTGTTCGAAGAAGTCACACAGGAAAGACATAAGGTTGCATAAAATTGAAACATTTGAACGGGCAACCAACCTGAAGAAGGTTGCATGTCAAAGAGGAGACGAAGAAATGATACGCACAATATCGGCGGAGGACTTGATAGCTAAGGATGCCGTGTACCACTCATCATGTCTTTCATCCTACCTGAGTAAAACAAATCTTAAAGCTCCTCAACATCGTAGGTGCCGGGGAGGAGAAGCTGAAGAGATGTGTGCATAGCGCACTTGAGTCAGGTGAAACGTGCAGCTTCTACAGACCCATCAGCAAGTCAGGCCTGATAACATTTGCTAACATGACAAAAAAAAACAAGTTGAAGTGTGGCAAGGGAGGCGTTGTAACAGCGGCTATTAGTCCAGAGAGTGTGTTCCGCAGAGCCCTGTCGTTGGCGAGGTGCAGATATGATGTTTCTAAGGCCACCGTTCTCGGCTACACGATAGGGCCAGTGCCGAAGGCCATTTTTCATTCTGATGGTACAATGCGGAAAACTAACGAAGCGGAACTGGGCCATCAGCTAGAAGCTCAAGGCGAGAGAATATCTGAACTACCACAAAGCACCACTGCAACCACAGTGTATATTAGGGATGCCATGGACGTCATTCAAATGATGGCGAGGGACCAATTCAATTCATTTGATGTATTAGCGGTAGCATACTTCTGTCAACTTCTGTCAGGATTTCAGTGAGCTGACACAGTTGTGGAAGCGTGTGATATATATGATGACGATGACTCTGTGGAAACTGCTGAAAAGGACCGCCGCGCAGGACCAACATCTGCTTGCAAGCAACAAACAATCACTAGTGAACTTTCTTTGTGAATATGTGGGCTGTATGCATCATCCCAGTGGCTGGAAGCACACACAACGTGTACACTCCTGGTTGTTGGAGGCTTCGCAGATGGTGAGGTAGTGGAATCCATCAGTAGTCGAGGTGTAGAAGAAGACAGACACTTTGCCAGTACATAAGAAGAAGCTGACACCAGGATGCTTCTGCATGCTGGTTTTACTGATTCAGACTTCGGAGCACGTGGTGTTCTAGGAACCGTAATAATTAAGTCACCAGACACAGATGTCTTAGTGCTTGCTGCATGCTACGTTCCCCAAATTGGCGAATACAGTCAACATGTGGATTGAAACTGGCACCATCACTAGCAACACAGACAAGCGCTGATTTGTACCTGTGCATTCGATTTGTACTGCACTCGATCCGCAGTTCTGCAACACACTTCCCGCCATGCATTCATTAACAGGGTGTGACTCAGTTTCCTCTCTGTTTGGAATTGGGAAAAAACTGTTCTGAACGTTGTTATGCAGAAGGGGGCAGGCCACTTCACGAATCTTGCCGACGTAGGAAACAGCGATAAAGAGGCTGCACTATCAGCAGCGCGGGCATTCACAGCAGTGTTGTACAACCTAAGGGACATAGAGAAGAGTGCACACATCAAACTCAACCGTTTGCGGCTAAGACTTATCAACAAGAAGGTCAGGTAGATGGCGAAGCTTCCCTCATGTGAAGCAATTTTCGAGGAACATGCAAGGCGGGCACAGTGGCAAACGAAGACTTGGATGTCTTCACATGTGGCCAAGCCAGATACTGGGTCCCCACTGCAGCATAAATGGGTGAGAAAGAATGGCAAACTTGTACCTGTCTTCTTCAAAGGTCCAATGGCGTCAGAGCTCCTGGAAGGACTCATCTGTTCCTGCTCAAGTAGAAGTTGCAGCACAATCAATTGTTCATGCAGTCAGAACAGTTTGTGTTGCACAGAGCTGTGCACATGTCAGGGAATAAAAACTGTGGAAACCCACCTTCGACTGGCGACCAAGACGTTCTACGTGACGATGACGACGATGCAGTGAATAGAAAGTAAAGGTGGGTAGAATGTTTTTTGTAGCCTCAGCAAATTGAATCACCAATGTGCAGTCTTTTGTGATGTTTGAATATATCTGCAGATACAAAACGAAATGAAAATTGCTCGATTTTTAAGGTGTTGTAAAACATAATTGGTAACTACATCGATGTTGACCGTTCAACGTCCGCTTCACATAATTGTAGCTCTGTTAAACAGTCCCATGCAATAATACCTCATTTTGACGGGGATACAATACGTTTTCCAATGGTATATGATGTTGCCTTGTGTACATTTCGTCACTCGATGGTACGACTTTATACCTCCTTTTCACGGCGAGAAATTATGCTTTCCAGTGGTATATGACTTGGCCATGAGTAGATATACGCAACCAATGAAATTGTGTAACGTTTTCGGAATAGCGCAATTTCTAACATTCAACAATTGACAGTGACCCTGTTTGAACTCCGCTCCACACAAACTGCTTCACCTCACAGCACCTTGTCAAACAGCACTTTAAAAGGGATAAATTGTCCTTTCATATAGTGTATGACTTGTCCGTAGTCGTGAAGTCAGTGTAACTTTATGATGTTCGCGGCATTGTAAACTTTCGAATATTCGTAATTTTGATGAGTGACCTTGTTTGACCTTGTTGTCACTCTTATCATTCCAGGATACAGCATCATATCGTACAAAGTTTTGAAGGTGCGACTATACGCTTTCCAACAGTATATGACTTGGCCATTTTCTAGTTAAATAAAGTAGCTAGATAGCCATTGCAATATTAAGAAGTTTTCGGAAGAGCCCAATTTCAAAAATTGATCGTTTGATGGTGACCTTGTTTGACATTGGATTCACGCTTACTGCACCACTTGGCAACTCTACCACAGGCCTACTCGTGACGGGGAGATGTAGGGCTTTCCAATGGTATAACATTTGGGTGTGTGTAGGGGGGGCATTTAAAATCCTAAAATAAAGCACTTTTTGGGGATTTGTCGCTCGCCTATAATCAGTAACTTGGTTGAAGGACGCCAAAACTACACGTAGCTCCATCTCGAGGAAATATGTGAAATGTGAAAGAGGGCGCCACTCTAGAAGTACTATTTGTAGAAGGCATAATTATCTTTAGGATGATATAGAAAGATATGCAATTCCGCAGCTGGAACTCCACGTACAGCCTTTTTTTAAATATTGAGCCCCCCTCATCCCCCCTCAGTCATCAACGCTTCGCCAACGACATACTCATATGCGCTACTACACCGCAAGAACTACGAAACATGCTGCAGGAGCTAGCTAATGAAAGTGAAAAACAAGGCCTGAAGATGAACATCTCGAACACAAAAATGATACTAGAAAATGACACTCCAATATATATCAACATCACGCAGATAGAGAATGTTGAAAGCTTCATCTACATGGGACAGTGATGCAGTATCAAATACAAAAACCAAGACAAGGAGATTCAAAGAAGAATCACTGCCGACTGGACAGCATTCTTTAAACACGGCGACATCTTCAAGGGACCTGCTTGAAGAGACAAATGTACAGTTCATGCGTACTTCCAGCGATGGCATACGGCACGAAAACATGGGTACTAACCATCCAGGCGAAGACAAAGCTTGCTGCAGCACAAACAAAGATGGACAGAAATATCCTAAACAACACGTATCGGGAGAGAAAAACAAACATCTGGGTAAGACAGAAGACAAAGGTCATAGACGTGATAGAACAAATCAGAAGATAGAAGTGGACCTAGGCAGGGCACATCAGCAGACTACGAGATAACCGATGGACATCGTGTATGACAACCTGGAGACCTTACCATGGGAAATGATCTAGACGAAGACCGGCGAGACGGCGGAGAGACGAACTAGACTAGTACTGGGGCACCATCAGGTAGATAATAGCGCAAGACAGGCATATTTGGAATCGACACGCTGAGGCCTTCGCCCAACTACGGGACATTACGGCTGCACTCTGATGATGATGATGATGATCCTGCGCTATCACACCTATACTCATATATGTATCGGAATTCACACACACACACACACACACACACACACACACACACACACACACACACACACACACACACACACACACACACACACACACACACACACACACACACACACACACACACACACACACACACACACACACACACACACACACACACATACATATACACATACACATACACAAATACATACATACATACATACATACATACATACATACATACATACATACATACATACATACATACATACACACGTACACACACACACACACACACACACACACACACACACACACACACACACACACACACACACACACACACACACACACACACACACACTCACACACACACATATACATATATGATTATGTTTATATGAAATAGATACATACTTAAAAATGGTGTCTTTCTTAAATTTGTTCCTAGATCAAAGGTATACGTTTTGATATTGAATGCCCTTATCAAGTGTAGGGGTATGTGACCATCGACTGCACACCCCTACCCACATGTAAGGGTAGTGTCCCTCCGGGGGGGCAGCTCAAGTTGGCCACTGCCGTCTCGGCTGTAATTTGGAAGACGTCGGTCTAAGGTATCCAACTTAATGAAAACAACCGTCTTGTTTGAAATTCAAAATACTTTCCGTGAAGTCTTGCAAATGGCTTATGATGCGAGCGTGCGTGTCAGCGTGCATATATGCGTGCATGCGCGTCTGTGTGTTGTATGCGTGTGCATGTGTGTGTGTGTTTGTGCATGTGCGTGCATGTGTGTGTATGTTTGTGCGTTTGCATGTGCGCGTGTGTGTACGTACACCCCTGCGTGCGTGCGTTTGTGTATTCGTGCGTATATGCACGCACCCGTGTTTGTGAAGCTGTGCTTATCTAAACATAGCTCAGCGGTCTTTTTATCATCGTGTTCTATTTAAGCCTGTTTTCTTTTTTTGTGATTAGTGGCACTGCCATTGCCGTGGGATTTTGAAACGAGAGTCGGTTCAACGACCGCGGGTAGGCGCCATGTCTGTGCAAATTGTTTTACTGCTCTTTGGACGGTTAAACGTTGGGCAACGGTTAGACCCATTCTCGTGTCCTTCTATACGTATGTGAAGATGGCATAAACAACTGATTTAGGCGATACTTTAAGCCACACTTGCCATGTGACAAATGTAGTAATTATCTGTAAATCCCCACAACATTAAAAAAAAAACAGTTGTCTTAATACGTCAACAACTAAGAAGTCTAACAGTGGCTTTGTTTAGTTTAACTAATATATACATATGTAACGGAATGTATTTATTTATTCTACTCGTTCTACAACGTATGTATAGCGTAGGATCTCAGAACGAGAGTCAGCCCAATAGATTGGGTGAATAATGAACTCAGTTTGGATGATGCTTGATCGCACGCACTGCACGTTTATAAAGATAAAAGATAGAGTACAGTGTGCATTCAGAAATAAAGTAATTAATTTGCCTTTAATATAACGGCAATGACATACCGTGTGTTAACCTTACTGCTCGAGCCATGACGCTATTTAACAGCCATTCGTTCCCTGCAGCAATATTACCGTAATGACGTATACCAGCGATTTGTAATTTAAAACAACATCAATAGGCACCATCCGAGAGATATCAGCCAAGCCCACAAACTGTTGAAACAGCGCGTTGTTTATTGCGATTTTATCAGCAACTGGGCAACCCGCTCGTCTGCAATCATTGATTCTCTACCAGTTGATAATGTTGAAATGTGTAATGTCAATCCATTTCAGGCGTTCTGTGATCGGCCTAGTACTGAAAATCACGCTAGAATAGCTGAGGTCACTGCTTGTGCTATACGTCACCAAAGCCTGCAACTTTACTTCGTGCAGACGCTGGTTCTGATATTGTTTAACGCATCACTTTAAAGTTATTATAATATTATAACGGTTTGTGGGCGCGGCTCCTTGTGTAGGTTTGGTTGCTTTCTCTCAGTTCTCCACGATGCCACCAGCCAACAAAACATTGCTGCTCTATCTGTTGGTCGCCGCCGTATACGCTCAACAAGGCACCGGCTCATCAAGCGCTGCCAAAGGCTCTGGCTCATCTACCGCCGAGTACGCTACCCAAGGCGCTGGCTCATCCTCAGCCGAGTATGGTGACCAAGGCCTGAGCTCATCAACCGCCGAGTACGCTGCCCAAGGCCCTGGCTCATCAACCGCCGAGTACGCTGCCCAAGGCCTTGGCTAATCAACCGCCGATTACGCGGCCCAAGGCCCTGGCTGCCCAAAGTCCAGGTTCATCAACCGGCGTGTAGGATGGCAAAGGCCCTAGCTCTTCTGACGCCGAGTACGCTGCTCGAGGCCCCGACTCATCAACCACTGAGTACGCTGCTCAAGGTTCTCGCTCAACTACACTGAACAACAGTAAGTACCGGTGGCATCTTATGTCACCAAAAAACTACCATACTAGAGGCGGACCGAACGTACCCACGAAACTATAATAATATTGAAGCAAAACAACTTGAACAGATTAACATAATTCATTCAAGTGTAGATGGTAGATACACACGTTCACAGAAAGAGATGGGTGAGTAGAAACGTTGGTACATGTGAGAGGACACTAGGCCATATCAGTGGTTGGACGGGTGAGTATGTCTTAAAATGTCCACTAGATCACATCACTACGACACTATTT
>JAHLWY010000461.1:0-32454 GCA_020002185.1 Paraescarpia echinospica
TGTAGGGGCGGGGGGATCTAGTACCCCAGCCTTTCTGTTTGTACATGTATGTGTATGGCTAATCAACTTGGTAATGACGCCCCTACTATGGCACTTGTAACCAATTGTGATTGTCACCCCCATGTAGGGGCGGGGGGATCTAGTACCCCAACCATTCTGTTTGTACATGGATGTGTACGGCTAATCAACTTGGTAATTAAGCCCCTACTATGGCACTTGTAACCAACTGTGATTGTCACCCCCATGTAGGGGCGGGGGGATCTAGTACCCCAGCCTTTCTGTTTGTACATGGATATGTACGGCTAATCAACTTGGTAATTACGCCCCTACTATGACACTTGTAACCAACTGTGATTGTCACCCCCATGTAGGGGCGGGGGGATCGAGTACCCCAGCCTTTCTGTTTGTACATGGATGTGTATGACTAATCAACTTGGTAATTACGCCCCTACTAAGGCACTTGTAACCAATTGTGATTGTCACCCCCGGGTAGGGGCGGGGGGATCTAGTACCCCAGCCTTTCTGTTTGTACATGGATGTGTATGGCTAATCAACTTGGTAATTACGCCCCTACTATGACACTTGTAACCAACTGTGATTGTCACCCCCATGTAGGGGCGGGGGGATCGAGTACCCCAGCCTTTCTGTTTGTACATGGATATGTATGACTAATCAACTTGGTAATTACGCCCCTACTACGACACTTGTAACCAACTGTGATTGTCACCCCCGGGTAGGGGCGGGGGGATCTAGTACCCCAGACTTTCTGTTTGTACGTGGATGTGTATGGCTAATCAACTTGGTAATTACGCCCCTACTATGGCACTTGTAACCAATTATGATTGTCACCCCCATGTAGGGGCGGGGGATCTAGTACCCCAGCCATTCTGTTTGTGCATGGATGTGTATGGCTAATCAACTTGGTAATTACGCCCCTTCTATGGCACTTGTAACCAATTGTGATTGTCACCCCGGGTAGGGGCGGGGGGATCTAGTACCCCAGCCTTTATGTTTGTACATGGATGTGTACGGCTAATCAATTTGGTAATTACGCCCCTACTATGGCACTTGTAACCAATTGTGATTGTCACCCCCATGTAGGGGCGGGGGGATCTAGTACCCCAACCATTCTGTTTGTACATGGATGTGTACGGCTAATCAACTTGGTAATTAAGCCCCTACTATGGCACTTGTAACCAACTGTGTTTGTCACCCCCATGTAGGGGCGGGGGGATCTAGTACCCTAGCCTTTCTGTTTGTACATGTATGTGTATGGCTAATCAACTTGGTAATGACGCCCCTACTATGGCACTTGTAACCAACTGTGATTGTCACCCCCATGTAGGGGCGGGGGGATCGAGTACCCCAGCCTTTCTGTTTGTACATGGATGTGTATGGCTAATCAACTTGGTAATTACGCCCCTACTATGACACTTGTAACCAACTGTGATTGTCACCCCCATGTAAGGGCGGGTGGATCTAGTACCCCAAACATTCTGTTTGTACATGGATGTGTACGGCTAATCAACTTGGTAATTAAGCCCCTACTATGGCACTTGTAACCAACTGTGATTGTCACCCCCATGTAGGGGCGGGGGGATCTAGTACCCCAGCCTTTCTGTTTGTACATGGATGTGTATGGCTAATCAACTTGGTAATTACGTCCCTACTATGGCACTTGTAACCAATTGTGATTGTCACCCCCATGTAGGGGCGGGGGGATCTAGTACCCCAGCCTTTCTGTTTGTACATGGATGTGTATGGCTAATCAACTTGGTAATTACGCCCTTATTATGGCACTTGTAACCAACTGTGATTGTCACACCCATGTAGGGGCGGGGGGATCGAGTACCCCAGCCTTTCTGTTTGTACGTGGATGTGTATGGCTAATCAACTTGGTAATTACGACCCTACTATGACACTTGTAACCAACTGTGATTGTCACCCCCATGTAACGGCGGGGGGTTCTAGTACCCCAGCTTTTCTGTTTGTACATGGATGTGTATGGCTACTCAACTTGGTAATTACGCCCCTACTATGGCACTTTTAACCAACTGTGATTGTCACCCCCATGTAGGGGCGGGGGGATCTAGTACCCCAGCCTTTCTGTTTGTACATGGATGTGTATGGCTAATCAACTTGGTAATTACGCCCCTACTATGGCACTTGTAACCAATTGTGATTGTCACCCCCGGGTAGGGGCGGGGGGATCTAGTACCCCAGCCTTTCTGTTTGTACATGGATGTGTATGGCTAATCAACTTGGTAATTAAGCCCCTACTATGGCACTTGTAACCAACTGTGATTGTCACCCCCATGTAGGGGCGGGGGGATCTAGTACCCCAGCCTTTCTGTTTGTACATGGATGTGTATGGCTAATCAACTTGGTAATTACGCCCCTACTATGACACTTGTAACCAACTGTGATTGTCACCCCCATGTAGGGGCGGGGGGATCTAGTACCCCAGCCTTTCTGTCTGTACATGGATGTGTATGGCTAATCAACTTGGTAATTACGCCCCTACTATGACACTTGTAACCAATTGTGATTGTCACCCCCATGTAGGGGCGGTGGGATCTAGTACCCCAGCCTTTCTGTCTGTACATGGATGTGTATGGCTAATCAACTTGGTAATTACGACCCTACTATGACACTTGTAACCAACTGTGATTGTCACCCCCATGTAACGGCGGGGGGATCTAGTACCCCAGCCTTTCTGTTTGTACATGGATGTGTATGGCTAATCAACTTGGTAATTACTCCCCTACTATGGCACTTGTAACCAATTGTGATTGTCACCCCCGTGTAGGGGCGGGGGGATATAGTACCCCAGCCTTTCTGTCTGTATATGGATGTTTATGGCTAATCAACTTGGTAATTACGCCACTACTATGGCACTTGCAACCAACTGTGATTGTCACCCCCATGTAGGGGCGGGGGGATCTAGTACCCCAGCCTTTCTGTTTGTACATGGATGTGTATGGCTAATCAACTTGGTAATTACGTCCCTACTATGGCACTTGTAACCAATTGTGATTGTCACCCCCATGTAGGGGCGGGGGGATCTAGTACCCCAGCCTTTCTGTTTGTACATGGATGTGTATGGCTAATCAACTTGGTAATTACGCCCCTTCTATGGCACTTGTAACCAATTGTGATTGTCACCCCGGGTAGGGGCGGGGGGATCTAGTACCCCAACCTTTCTGTTTGTACATGGATGTGTACGGCTAATCAACTTGGTAATTACGCCCCTACTATGGCACTTGTAACAAATTGTGATTGTCACCCCCATGTAGGGGCGGGGGGATCTAGTACCCCAACCATTCTGTTTGTACATGGATGTGTACGGCTAATCAACTTGGTAATTAAGCCCCTACTATGACACTTGTAACCAACTGTGATTGTCACCCCCATGTAGGGGCGGGGGGATCGAGTACCCCAGCCTTTCTGTTTGTACATGGATGTGTATGACTAATCAACTTGGTAATTACGCCCCTACTACGACACTTGTAACCAACTGTGATTGTCACCCCCGGGTAGGGGCGGGGGGATCTAGTACCCCAGCCTTTCTGTTTGTACATGGATGTGTATGGCTAATCAACTTGGTAATTACGCCCCTACTATGGCACTTGTAACCAACTGTGATTGTCACCCCCGGGTAGGGGCGGGGGGATCTAGTACCCCAGCCTTTATGTTTGTACATGGATGTGTACGGCTAATCAACTTGGTAATTACGCCCCTACTATGGCACTTGTAACCAACTGTGATTGTCACCCCCGGGTAGGGGCGGGGGGATCAAGTACCCCAGCCTTTCTGTCTGTACATGGATGTGTATGCCTAATCAACTTGGTAATTACGCCCCTACTATGGCACTTGTAACCAATTGTGATTGTCACCCCCATGTAGGGGCGGGGGGATCTAGTACCCCAACCATTCTTTTTGTACATGGATGTGTACGGCTAATCAACTTGGTAATTAAGCCCCTACTATGGCACTTGTAACCAACTGTGATTGTCACCCCCATGTAGGGGCGGGGGGATCTAGTACCCCAGCCTTTCTGTTTGTACATGTATGTGTATGGCTAATCAACTTGGTAATTACGCCCCTACTATGGCACTTGTAACCAACTGTGATTGTCACCCCCATGTAGGGGCGGGGGGATCGAGTACCCCAGCCTTTCTGTTTGTACATGGATGTGTATGGCTAATCAACTTGGTAATTACGCCCCTACTATGACACTTGTAACCAACTGTGATTGTCACCCCCATGTAGGGGCGGGGGGATCGAGTACCCCAGCCTTTCTGTTTGTACATGGATGTGTATGACTAATCAACTTGGTAATTACGCCCCTACTATGGCACTTGTAACCAATTGTGATTGTCATCCCCATGTAGGGGCGGGGGGATCTAGTACCCCAAACATTCTGTTTGTACATGGATGTGTACGGCTAATCAACTTGGTAATTAAGCCCCTACTATGGCACTTGTAACCAACTGTGTTTGTCACCCCCATGTAGGGGCGGGGGGATCTAGTACCCCAGCCTTTCTGTTTGTACATGTATGTGTATGGCTAATCAACTTGGTAATGACGCCCCTACTATGGCACTTGTAACCAACTGTGATTGTCACCCCCATGTAGGGGCGGGGGGATCGAGTACCCCAGCCTTTCTGTTTGTACATGGATGTGTATGGCTAATCTACTTGGTAATTACGCCCCTACTATGACACTTGTAACCAACTGTGATTGTCACCCCCATGTAGGGGCGGGGGGATCGAGTACCCCAGCCTTTCTGTTTGTACATGGATGTGTATGACTAATCAACTTGGTAATTACGCCCCTACTACGACACTTGTAACCAACTGTGATTGTCACCCCCGGGTAGGGGCGGGGGGATCTAGTACCCCAGCCATTCTGTTTGTACATGGATGTGTATGGCTAATCAACTTGGTAATTACGCCCCTACTATGACACTTGTAACAAACTGTGATTGTCACCCCCGGGTAGGGGCGGGGGGATCTAGTACCCCAGCCTTTATGTTTGTACATGGATGTGTACGGCTAATCAACTTGGTAATTACGCCCCTACTATGGCACTTGTAACCAACTGTGATTGTCACCCCCGGGTAGGGGCGGGGGGATCTAGTACCCCAGCCTTTATGTTTGTACATGGATGTGTACGGCTAATCAACTTGATAATTACGCCCCTACTATGGCACTTGTAACCAACTGTGATTGTCACCCCTGGGTAGGGGCGGGGGGATCAAGTACCCCAGCCTTTCTGTCTGTACATGGTTGTGTATGCCTAATCAACTTGGTAATTACGCCCCTACTATGGCACTTGTAACCAATTGTGATTGTCACCCCCATGTAGGGGCGGGGGGATCTAGTACCCCAGTCTTTCTGTCTGTACATGGATGTGTATGGCTAATCAACTTGGTAATTACGCCCTTACTATGACAATTGTAACCAACTGTGATTGTCACCCCCATGTAGGGGCGGGGGGATCTAGTACCCCAGCCTTTCTGTTTGTACATGGATATGTACGGCTAATCAACTTGGTAATTACGCCCCTACTATGGCACTTGTAACCAATTGTGATTGTCACCCCCATGTAGGGGCGGGGGATCTAGTACCCCAGCCTTTCTGTTTGTACATGGATGTGTATGGCTAATCAACTTGGTAATTACGTCCCTACTATGGCACTTGTAACCAATTGTGATTGTCACCCCCATGTAGGGGCGGGGGGATCTAGTACCCCAGTCTTTCTGTTTGTACATGGATGTGTATGGCTAATCAACTTGGTAATTACGCCCCTTCTATGGCACTTGTAACCAATTGTGATTGTCACCCCGGGTAGGGGCGGGGGGATCTAGTACCCCAACCTTTCTGTTTGTACATGGATGTGTACGGCTAATCAACTTGGTAATTACGCCCCTACTATGGCACTTGTAACAAATTGTGATTGTCACCCCCATGTAGGGGCGGGGGGATCTAGTACCCCAACCATTCTGTTTGTACATGGATGTGTACGGCTAATCAACTTGGTAATTAAGCCCCTACTATGACACTTGTAACCAACTGTGATTGTCACCCCCATGTAGGGGCGGGGGGATCGAGTACCCCAGCCTTTCTGTTTGTACATGGATGTGTATGACTAATCAACTTGGTAATTACGCCCCTACTACGACACTTGTAACCAACTGTGATTGTCACCCCCGGGTAGGGGCGGGGGGATCTAGTACCCCAGCCTTTCTGTTTGTACATGGATGTGTATGGCTAATCAACTTGGTAATTACGCCCCTACTATGGCACTTGTAACCAACTGTGATTGTCACCCCCGGGTAGGGGCGGGGGGATCTAGTACCCCAGCCTTTATGTTTGTACATGGATGTGTACGGCTAATCAACTTGGTAATTACGCCCCTACTATGGCACTTGTAACCAACTGTGATTGTCACCCCCGGGTAGGGGCGGGGGGATCAAGTACCCCAGCCTTTCTGTCTGTACATGGATGTGTATGCCTAATCAACTTGGTAATTACGCCCCTACTATGGCACTTGTAACCAATTGTGATTGTCACCCCCATGTAGGGGCGGGGGGATCTAGTACCCCAACCATTCTTTTTGTACATGGATGTGTACGGCTAATCAACTTGGTAATTAAGCCCCTACTATGGCACTTGTAACCAACTGTGATTGTCACCCCCATGTAGGGGCGGGGGGATTTAGTACCCCAGCCTTTCTGTTTGTACATGTATGTGTATGGCTAATCAACTTGGTAATTACGCCCCTACAATGGCACTTGTAACCAACTGTGATTGTCACCCCCATGTAGGGGCGGGGGGATCGAGTACCCCAGCCTTTCTGTTTGTACATGGATGTGTATGGCTAAT
This sequence comes from Paraescarpia echinospica, assembly GCA_020002185.1. Taxonomy (NCBI): domain Eukaryota; kingdom Metazoa; phylum Annelida; class Polychaeta; order Sabellida; family Siboglinidae; genus Paraescarpia; species Paraescarpia echinospica. Next base: position 6,891 of record JAHLWY010000461.1, read on the forward strand.
CAACTTGGTAATTACGCCCCTACTATGACACTTGTAACCAACTGTGATTGTCACCCCCATGTAGGGGCGGGGGGATCTAGTACCCCAGCCTTTCTGTTTGTACATGGATGTGTATGGCTAATCAACTTGGTAATTACGCCCCTACTATGGCACTTGTAACCAACTGTGATTGTCACCCCCATGTAGGGGGGGGGGATCGAGTACCCCAGCCTTTCTGTTTGTACATGGATGTGTATTGCTAATAAACTTGGTAATTACGCCCCTACTATGACATTTGTAACCAACTGTGATTGTCACCCCCATGTAGGGGCGGGGGGATCTAGTACCCCAGCCTTTATGTTTGTACATGGATGTGTACGGCTAATCAACTTGGTAATTACGCCCCTACTATGGCACTTGTAACCAACTGTGATTGTCAACCCCATGTAGGGGCGGGGGGATCGAGTACCCCAGCCTTTCTGTTTGTACATGGATGTGTATGACTAATCAACTTGGTAATTACGCCCCTACTACGACACTTGTAACCAACTGTGATTGTCACCCCCGGGTAGGGGCGGGGGGATCTAGTACCCCAGCCTTTCTGTTTGTACATGGATGTGTATGGCTAATCAACTTGGTAATTACGCCCCTACTATGGCACTTGTAACCAATTGTGATTGTCACCCCCATGTAGGGGCGGGGGGATCTAGTACCCCAGCCTTTCTGTTTGTACATGGATGTGTATGGCTAATCAACTTGGTAATTACGCCCCTACTATGGCACTTGTAACCAATTGTGATTGTCACCCCGGGTAGGGGCGGGGGGATTTAGTACCCCAACCTTTCTGTTTGTACATGGATGTGTACGGCTAATCAACTTGGTAATTACGCCCCTACTATGGCACTTGTAACCAACTGTGATTGTCACCCCCATGTAGGGGCGGGGGGATCTAGTACCCCAGCCTTTCTGTTTGTACATGTATGTGTATGGCTAATCAACTTGGTAATTACGCCCCTACTATGGCACTTGTAACCAACTGTGATTGTCACCCCCATGTAGGGGCGGGGGATCGAGTACCCCAGCCTTTCTGTTTGTACATGGATGTGTATGGCTAATCAACTTGGTAATTACGCCCCTACTATGACACTTGTAACCAACTGTGATTGTCACCCCCATGTAGGGGTGGGGGGATCGAGTACCCCAGCCTTTATGTTTGTACATGGATGTGTATGACTAATCAACTTGGTAATTACGCCCCTACTATGACACCTGTAACCAACTGTGATTGTCACCCCCGGGTAGGGGCGGGGGGATCAAGTACCCCAGCCTTTCTGTCTGTACATGGATGTGTATGCCTAATCAACTTGGTAATTACGCCCCTACTATGGCACTTGTAACCAATTGTGATTGTCACCCCCATGTAGGGGCGGGGGGATCTAGTACCCCAGTCTTTCTGTCTGTACATGGATGTGTATGGCTAATCAACTTGGTAATTACGCCCCTACTATGAAACTTGTAACCAACTGTGATTGTCACCCCCATGTAGGGGCGGGAGGATCTAGTACCCCAGCTTTCTGTCTGTACATGGATGTGTATGGCTAATCAACTTGGTAATTACGCCCCTACTATGGCACTTGTAACCAACTGTGATTGTCACCCCCGGGTAGGGGCGGGGGGATCTAGTACCCCAGCCTTTCTGTTTGTACATGGATGTGATTGGCTAATCAACTTGGTAATTACGCCCCTACTATGACACTTTTAACCAACTGTGATTGTCACCCCCATGTAGGGGCGGGGGGATCTAGTACCCCAGCCTTTCTGTCTGTACATGGATGTGTATGGCTAATCAACTTGGTAATTACGCCCCTACTATGACACTTGTAACCAACTGTGATTGTCACCCCCATGTAGGGGCGGGGGGATCTAGTACCCCAGCCTTTCTGTTTGTACATGGATGTGTATGGCTAATCAACTTGGTAATTACGCCCTACTATGACACTTGTAACCAACTGTGATTGTCACCCCTATGTAGGGGCGGGGGATCTAGTACCCCAGCCTTTCTGTTTGTACATGGATGTGTACGGCTAATCAACTTGGTAATTAGCCCCTACTATGGCACTTGTAACCAACTGTGATTGTCACCCCCGGGTAGGGGCGGGGGGATCTAGTACCCCAGCCTTTCTGTTGTACATGGATGTGTATGGCTAATCAACTTGGTAATTACGCCCCTACTATGACACTTGTAACCAACTGTGATTGTCACCCCCATGTAGGGACGGGGGGATCTAGTACCCCAACCTTTCTGTTTGTACATGGATGTGTATGGCTAATCAACTTGGTAATTACGCCCCTACTATGGCACTTGTAACCAATTGTGATTGTCACCCCCATGTAGGGGCGGGGGGATCTAGTACCCCAGCCTTTCTGTTTGTACATGGATGTGTATGGCTAATCAACTTGGTAATTACGCCCCTACTATGACACTTGTAACCAACTGTGATTGTCACCCCCATGTAGGGGCGGGGGATCTAGTACCCCAGTCTTTCTGTCTGTACATGGATGTGTATGGCTAATCAACTTGGTAATTACGCCCCTACTATGACACTGGTAACCAACTGTGATTGTCACCCCCATGTAGGGGCGGGGGGATCTAGTACCCCAGCCGTTCTGTTTGTACATGGATGTGTATGGCTAATCAACTTAGTAATTACGCCCCTACTATGACACTTGTAACCAACTGTGATTGTCACCCCCATGTAGGGGCGGGGGGATCTAGTACCCCAGCCTTTCTGTCTGTACATGGATGTGTATGGCTAATCAACTTGGTAATTACGCCCCTACTATGACACTTGTAACCAATTGTGATTGTCACCCCCATGTAGGGGCGGTGGGATCTAGTACCCCAGCCTTTCTGTTTGTACATGGATGTGTATGGCTAATCAACTTGGTAATTACGCCCCTACTATGGCACTTGTAACCAACTGTGATTGTCACACCCATGTAGGGGCGGGGGGATCGAGTACCCCAGCCTTTCTGTTTGTACATGGATGTGTATGGCTAATCAACTTGGTAATTACGACCCTACTATGACACTTGTAACCAACTGTGATTGTCACCCCCATGTAACGGCGGGGGGATATAGTACCCCAACCTTTCTGTCTGTACATGGATGTGTATGGCTAATCAACTTGGTAATTACGCCCCTACTATGACACTGGTAACCAACTGTGATTGTCACCCCCATGTAGGGGCGGGGGGATCTAGCACCCCAGTCTTTCTGTCTGTTCATGGATGTGTATGGCTAATCAACTTGGTAATTACGCCCCTACTATGACCCTGGTAACCAACTGTGATTGTCACCCCCAAGTAGGGGCGGGGGGATCTAGTACCCCAGCCGTTCTGTTTGTACATGGATGTGTATGGCTAATCAACTTGGTAATTACGGCCCTACTATGACACTTGTAACCAACTGTGATTGTCACCCCCATGTAGGGGCGGGGGGATCTAGTACCCCAGCCTTTCTGTCTGTACATGGATGTGTATGGCTAATCAACTTGGTAATTACGCCCCTACTATGACACTTGTAACCAATTGTGATTGTCACCCCCATGTAGGGGCGGTGGGATCTAGTACCCCAGCCTTTCTGTTTGTACATGGATGTGTATGGCTAATCAACTTGGTAATTACGCCCCTACTATGGCACTTGTAACCAACTGTGATTGTCACACCCATGTAGGGGCGGGGGGATCGAGTACCCCAGCCTTTCTGTTTGTACATGGATGTGTATGGCTAATCAACTTGGTAATTACGCCCCTACTATGACACTTGTAACCAACTGTGATTGTCACCCCCATGTAGGGGCGGGGGGATCTAGTACCCCAGCCTTTCTGTTTGTACATGGATGTGATTGGCTAATCAACTTGGTAATTACGCCCCTACTATGACACTTTTAACCAACTGTGATTGTCACCCCCATGTAGGGGCGGGGGGATCTAGTACCCCAGCCTTTCTGTCTGTACATGGATGTGTATGGCTAATCAACTTGGTAATTACGCCCCTTCTATGGCACTTGTAACCAATTGTGATTGTCACCCCGGGTAGGGGCGGGGGGATTTAGTACCCCAACCTTTCTGTTTGTACATGGATGTGTACGGCTAATCAACTTGGTAATTACGCCCCTACTATGGCACTTGTAACCAACTGTGATTGTCACCCCCATGTAGGGGCGGGGGGATCTAGTACCCCAGCCTTTCTGTTTGTACATGTATGTGTATGGCTAATCAACTTGGTAATTTCGCCCCTACTATGGCACTTGTAACCAACTGTGATTGTCACCCCCATGTAGGGGGGGGGATCGAGTACCCCAGCCTTTCTGTTTGTACATGGATGTGTATTGCTAATAAACTTGGTAATTACGCCCCTACTATGACACTTGTAACCAACTGTGATTGTCACCCCCATGTAGGGGCGGGGGGATCTAGTACCCCAGCCTTTATGTTTGTACATGGATGTGTACGGCTAATCAACTTGTTAATTACGCCCCTACTATGGCACTTGTAACCAACTGTGATTGTCACCCCCGGGTAGGGGCGGGAGGATCAAGTACCCCAGCCTTTCTGTCTGTACATGGATGTGTATGGCTAATCAACTTGGTAATTACGCCCCTACTATGGCACTTGTAACCAATTGTGATTGTCACCCCCATGTAGGGGCGGGGGGATCTAGTACCCCAGTCTTTCTGTCTGTACATGGATGTGTATGGCTAATCAACTTGGTAATTACGTCCCTACTATGAAACTTGTAACCAACTGTGATTGTCACCCCCATGTAGGGGCGGGAGGATCTAGTACCCCAGCTTTCTGTCTGTACATGGATGTGTATGGCTAATCAACTTGGTAATTACGCCCCTACTATGGCACTTGTAACCAACTGTGATTGTCACCCCCGGGTAGGGGCGGGGGGATCTAGTACCCCAGCCTTTCTGTTTGTACATGGATGTGATTGGCTAATCAACTTGGTAATTACGCCCCTACTATGACACTTTTAACCAACTGTGATTTTCACCCCCATGTAGGGGCGGGGGGATCTAGTACCCCAGCCTTTCTGTCTGTACATGGATGTGTATGGCTAATCAACTTGGTAATTACGCCCCTACTATGACACTTTTAACCAACTGTGATTGTCACCCCCATGTAGGGGCGGGGGGATCTAGTACCCCAGCCTTTCTGTTTGTACATGGATGTGTATGGCTAATCAAATTGTTAATTACGTCCCTACTATGACACTTGTAACCAACTGTGATTGTCACCCCTATGTAGGGGCGGGGGATCTAGTACCCCAGCCTTTCTGTTTGTACATGGATGTGTACGGCTAATCAACTTGGTAATTAAGCCCCTACTATGGCACTTGTAACCAACTGTGATTGTCACCCCCGGGTAGGGGCGGGGGGATCTAGTACCCCAGCCTTTCTGTCTGTACATGGATGTGTATGGCTAATCAACTTGGTAATTACGCCCCTACTATGGCACTTGTAACCAATTGTGATTGCCACCCCCATGTAGGGGCGGGGGGATCTAGTACCCCAGCCTTTCTGTTTGTACATGGATGTGTATGGCTAATCAACTTGGTAAATACGCCCCTACTATGACACTTGTAACCAACTGTGATTGTCACCCCCATGTAGGGGCGGGGGGATCTAGTACCCCAGTCTTTCTGTCTGTACATGGATGTGTATGGCTAATCAACTTGGTAATTACGCCCCTACTATGACACTTGTAACCAACTGTGATTGTCACCCCCATGTAGGGGCGGGGGGATCTAGTACCCCAGCCTTTCTGTCTGTACATGGATGTGTATGGCTAATCAACTTGGTAATTACGCCCCTACTATGACACTTGTAACCAATTGTGATTGTCACCCCCATGTAGGGGCGGTGGGATCTAGTACCCCAGCCTTTCTGTTTGTACATGGATGTGTATGGCTAATCAACTTGGTAATTACGCCCCTACTATGGCACTTGTAACCAACTGTGATTGTCACACCCATGTAGGGGCGGGGGGATCGAGTAGCCCAGCCTTTCTGTTTGTACATGGATGTGTATGGCTAATCAACTTGGTAATTACGCCCCTACTATGGCACTTGTAACCAATTGTGTTTGTCACCCCCGGGTAGGGGCGGGGGGATATAGTACCCCAGCCTTTCTGTCTGTACATGGATGTGTATGGCTAATCAACTTGGTAATTACGCCACTACTATGGCACTTGCAACCAACTGTGATTGTCACCCCCATGTAGGGGCGGGGGGATCTAGTACCCCAGCCTTTCTGTTTGTACATGGATGTGTATGGCTAATCAACTTGGTAATTACGCCCCTACTATGGCACTTGTAACCAACTGTGATTGTCACCCCCATGTAGGGGCGGGGGGATCTAGTACCCCAGCCTTTCTGTTTGTACATGGATGTGTACGGCTAATCAACTTGGTAAATACGCCCCTACTATGGCATTTGTAACCAATTGTGATTGTCACCCCCATGTAGGGGCGGGGGGATCTAGTACCCCAACCATTCTGTTTGTACATGGATGTGTACGGCTAATCAACTTGGTAATTAAGCCCCTACTATGGCACTTGTAACCAACTGTGATTGTCACCCCCATGTAGGGGCGGGGGGATCTAGTACCCCAGCCTTTCTGTTTGTACATGTATGTGTATGGCTAATCAACTTGGTAATTACGCCCCTACTATGGCACTTGTAACCAACTGTGATTGTCACCCCCATGTAGGGGCGGGGGGATCGAGTACCCCAGCCTTTCTGTTTGTACATGGATGTGTATGGCTAATCAACTTGGTAATTACGCCCCTACTATGACACTTGTAACCAACTGTGATTGTCACCCCCATGTAGGGGCGGGGGGATCTAGTACCCCAACCTTTCTGTTTGTACATGGATGTGTATTGCTAATCAACTTGGTAATTACGCCCCTACTATGACACTTATAACCAACTGTGATTGTCACCCCCATGTAGGGACGGGGGGATCTAGTACCCCAACCTTTCTGTTTGTACATGGATGTGTATGGCTAATCAACTTGGTAATTACGCCCCTACTATGACACTTGTAACCAACTGTGATTGTCACCCCCATGTAGGGGCGGGGGGATCTAGTACCCCAGCCTTTCTGTTTGTACATGGATGTGTACGGTAATTACGTCTAATCAACTTGGTAATTAGGGGCGGGGGATCTAGCCCCTACTATGGCACTTGTAACCAACTGTGATTGTCACCCCCGGGTAGGGGCGGGGGGATCTAGTACCCCAGCCTTTCTGTCTGTACATGGATGTGTATGGCTAATCAACTTGGTAATTACGCCCCTACTATGGCACTTGTAACAAATTGTGATTGTCACCCCCATGTAGTGGCGGGGGGATCTAGTACCCCAGCCTTTCTGTTTGTACATGGATGTGTATGGCTAATCAACTTGGTAATTACGCCCCTACTATGACACTTGTAACCAACTGTGATTGTCACCCCCATGTAGGGGCGGGGGGATCTAGTACCCCAGTCTTTCTGTCTGTACATGGATGTGTATGGCTAATCAACTTGGTAATTACGCCCCTACTATGACACTGGTAACCAACTGTGATTGTCACCCCCATGTAGGGGCGGGGGGATCTAGTACCCCAGCCTTTCTGTTTGTACATGGATGTGTATGGCTAATCAACTTGGTAATTACGCCCCTACTATGACACTTGTAACCAACTGTGATTGTCACCCCCATGTAGGGGCGGGGGGATCTATTACCCCAGCCTTTCTGTCTGTACATGGATGTGTATGGCTAATCAACTTGGTAATTACGCCCCTACTATGACACTTGTAACCAACTGTGATTGTCACCCCCATGTAGGGGCGGAAGGATCTAGTACCCCAGCCTACCTGTTTGTACATGGATGTGTATGGCTAATCAACTTGGTAATTACGCCCCTACTATGACACTTGTAACCAATTGTGATTGTCTCCCCCATGTAGGGGCGGTGGGATCTAGTACCCCAGCCTTTCTTTCTGTACATGGATGTGTATGGCTAATCAACTTGGTAATTACGACCCTACTATGACACTTGTAACCAACTGTGATTGTCACCCCCATGTAACGGCGGGGGGATCTAGTACCCCAGCCTTTCTGTTTGTACATGGATGTGTATGGCTAATCAACTTGGTAATTACGCCCCTACTATAGCACTTGTAACCAATTGTGATTGTCACCCCCGTGTAGGGGCGGGGGGATATAGTACCCCAGCCTTTCTGTCTGTATATGGATGTGTATGGCTAATCAACTTGGTAATTACGCCACTACTATGGCACTTGCAACCAACTGTGATTGTCACCCCCATGTAGGGGCGGGGGGATCTAGTACCCCAGCCTTTCTGTTTGTACATGGATGTGTACGGCTAATCAACTTGGTAATTAAGCCCCTACTATGGCACTTGTAACCAACTGTGATTGTCACCCCCATGTAGGGGCGGGGGGATTTGTACCCCAGCCTTTCTGTTTGTACATGGATGTGTATGGCTAATCAACTTGGTAATTACGCCCCTACTATGACACTTGTAACCAACTGTGATTGTCACCCCCATGTAGGGGTGGGGGGATCGAGTACCCCAGCCTTTATGTTTGTACATGGATGTGTATGACTAATCAACTTGGTAATTACGCCCCTACTATGACACCTGTAACCAACAGTGATTGTCACCCCCGGGTAGGGGCGGGGGGATCAAGTACCCCAGCCTTTCTGTCTGTACATGGATGTGTATGCCTAATCAACTTGGTAATTACGCCCCTACTATGGCACTTGTAACCAATTGTGATTGACATCCCCATGTAGGGGCGGGGGGATCTAGTACCCCAGTCTTTCTGTTTGTACATGGATGTGTATGGCTAATCAACTTGGTAATTACGCCCCTACTATGGCACTTGTAACCAATTGTGATTGTCACCCCCATGTAGGGGCGGGGGGATCTAGTACCCCAGCCTTTCTGTTTGTACATGGATGTGTATGGCTAATCAACTTGGTAATTACGCCCCTTCTATGGCACTTGTAACCAATTGTGATTGTCACCCCGGGTAGGGGCGGGGGGATCTAGTACCCCAACCTTTCTGTTTGTACATGGATGTGTACGGCTAATCAACTTGGTAATTACGCCCCTACTATGGCACTTGTAACCAATTGTGATTGTCACCCCCATGTAGGGGCGGGGGGATCTAGTACCCCAACCATTCTGTTTGTACATGGATGTGTACGGCTAATCAACTTGGTAATTAAGCCCCTACTATGGCACTTGTAACCAACTGTGATTGTCACCCCCATGTAGGGGCGGGGGGATCTAGTACCCCAGCCTTTCTGTTTGTACATGTATGTGTATGACTAATCAACTTGGTAATTACGCCCCTACTATGGCACTTGTAACCAACTGTTATTGTCACCCCCATGTAGGGGCGGGGGGATCGAGTACCCCAGCCTTTCTGTTTGTACATGGATGTGTATGGCTAATCAACTTGGTAATTACGCCCCTACTATGACACTTGTAACCAACTGTGATTGTCACCCCCATGTAGGGGTGGGGGGATCGAGTACCCCAGCCTTTCTGTTTGTACATGGATGTGTATGACTAATCAACTTGGTAATTACGCCCCTACTATGGCACTTGTAACCAATTGTGATTGTCACCCCCATGTAGGGGCGGGGGGATCTAGTACCCCAAACATTCTGTTTGTACATGGATGTGTACGGCTAATCAACTTGGTAATTAAGCCCCTACTATGGCACTTGTAACCAACTGTGTTTGTCACCCCCATGTAGGGGCGGGGGGATCTAGTACCCCAGCCTTTCTGTTTGTACATGTATGTGTATGGCTAATCAACTTGGTAATTACGCCCCTACTATGGCACTTGTAACCAACTGTGATTGTCACCCCCATGTAGGGGCGGGGGGATCTAGTACCCCAAACATTATGTTTGTACATGGATGTGTACGGCTAATCAACTTGGTAATTAAGCCCCTACTATGGCACTTGTAACCAACTGTGATTGTCACCCCCATGTAGGGGCGGGGGGATCTAGTACCCCAGCCTTTCTGTTTGTACATGGATGTGTATGGCTAATCAACTTGGTAATTACGCCCCTACCATGGCACTTGTAACCAACTGTGATTGTCACCCCCGGGTAGGGGCGGGGGGATCTAGTTCCCCAACCATTCTGTTTGTACATGGATGTGTACGGCTAATCAACTTGGTAATTAAGCCCCTACTATGGCACTTGTAACCAACTGTGATTGTCACCCCCATGTAGGGGCGGGGGGATTTGTACCCCAGCCTTTCTGTTTGTACATGGATGTGTATGGCTAATCAACTTGGTAATTACGCCCCTACTATGACACTTGTAACAAATTGTGATTGTCACCCCCATGTAGTGGCGGGGGGATCTAGTACCCCAGCCTTTCTGTTTGTACATGGATGTGTATGGCTAATCAACTTGGTAATTACGCCCCTACTATGACACTTGTAACCAACTGTGACTGTCACCCCCATGTAGGGGCGGGGGGATCTAGTACCCCAGTCTTTCTGTCTGTACATGGATGTGTATGGCTAATCAACTTGGTAATTACGCCCCTACTATGACACTGGTAACCAACTGTGATTGTCACCCCCATGTAGGGGCGGGGGGATCTAGTACCCCAGCCTTTCTGTTTGTACATGGATGTGTATGGCTAATCAACTTGTTAATTACGCCCCTACTATGACACTTGTAACCAATTGTGATTGTCACCCCCATGTAGGGGCGGGGGGATCTAGAACCCCAGCCTTTCTGTCTGTACATGGATGTGTATGGCTAATCAACTTGGTAATTACGCCCCTACTATGACACTTGTAACCAACTGTGATTGTCTCCCCCATGTAGGGGCGGAGGGATCTAGTACCCCAGCCTACCTGTTTGTACATGGATGTGTATGGGTAATCAACTTGGTAATTACGCCCCTACTATGACACTTGTAACCAATTGTGATTGTCACCCCCATGTAGGGGCGGTGGGATCTAGTACCCCAGCCTTTCTGTCTGTACATGGATGTGTATGGCTAATCAACTTGGTAATTACGACCCTACTATGACACTTGTAACCAACTGTGATTGTCACCCCCATGTAACGGCGGGGGGATCTAGTACCCCAGCCTTTCTGTTTGTACATGGATGTGTATGGCTAATCAACTTGGTAATTACGCCCCTACTATGGCACTTGTAACCAATTATGATTGTCACCCCCGTGTAGGGGCGGGGGGATATAGTACCCCAGCCTTTCTGTCTGTATATGGATGTGTATGGCTAATCAACTTGGTAATTACGCCACTACTATGGCACTTGCAACGAACTGTGATTGTCACCCCCATGTAGGGGCGGGGGGATCTAGTACCCCAGCCTTTCTGTTTGTACATGGATGTGTATGGCTAATCAACTTGGTAATTACGCCCCTACCATGGCACTTGTAACCAACTGTGATTGTCACCCCCGGGTAGGGGCGGGGGGATCTAGTTCCCCAACCTTTCTGTTTGTACATGGATGTGTACGGCTAATCAACTTGGTAAATACGCCCCTACTATGGCACTTGTAACCAATTGTGATTGTCACCCCCATGTAGGGGCGGGGGGATCTAGTACCCCAACCATTCTGTTTGTACATAGATGTGTACGGCTAATCAACTTGGTAATTAAGCCCCTACTATGGCACTTGTAACCAACTGTGATTGTCACCCCCATGTAGCGGCGGGGGGATTTGTACCCCAGCCTTTCTGTTTGTACATGGATGTGTATGGCTAATCAACTTGGTAATTACGCCCCTACTATGACACTTGTAACCAACTGTGATTGTCACCCCCATGTAGGGGCGGGGGGATCGAGTACCCCAGCCTTTCTGTTTGTACATGGATGTGTATGACTAATCAACTTGGTAATTACGCCCCTACTACGACACTTGTAACCAACTGTGATTGTCACCCCCGGGTAGGGGCGGGGGGATCTAGTACCCCAGCCTTTATGTTTGTACATGGATGTGTACGGCTAATCAACTTGGTAATTAAGCCCCTACTATGGCACTTGTAACCAACTGTGATTGTCACCCCCATGTAGGGGCGGGGGGATCTAGTACCCCAGCCTTTCTGTTTGTACATGGATGTGTATGGCTAATCAACTTGGTAATTACGCCCCTACTATGGCACTTGTAACCAACTGTGATTGTCACCCCCATGTAGGGGCGGGGGGATCTAGTACCCCAACCTTTCTGTTTGTACATGGATGTGTACGGCTAATCAACTTGGTAATTACGCCCCTACTATGGCACTTGTAACCAACTGTGATTGTCACCCCCATGTAGGGGCGGGGGGATCTAGTACCCCAGCCTTTCTGTTTGTACATGGATGTGTATGGCTAATCAACTTGGTAATTACGCCCCTACCATGGCACTTGTAACCAACTGTGATTGTCACACCCGGGTAGGGGCGGGGGGATCTAGTTCCCCAACCATTCTGTTTGTACATGGATGTGTACGGCTAATCAACTTGGTAATTAAGCCCCTACTATGGCACTTGTAACCAACTGTGATTGTCACCCCCATGTAGGGGCGGGGGGATTTGTACCCCAGCCTTTCTGTTTGTACATGGATGTGTATGGCTAATCAACTTGGTAATTACGCCCCTACTATGACACTTGTAACAAATTGTGATTGTCACCCCCATGTAGTGGCGGGGGGATCTAGTACCCCAGCCTTTCTGTTTGTACATGGATGTGTATGGCTAATCAACTTGGTAATTACGCCCCTACTATGACACTTGTAACCAACTGTGACTGTCACCCCCATGTAGGGGCGGGGGGATCTAGTACCCCAGTCTTTCTGTCTGTACATGGATGTGTATGGCTAATCAACTTGGTAATTACGCCCCTACTATGACACTGGTAACCAACTGTGATTGTCACCCCCATGTAGGGGCGGGGGGATCTAGTACCCCAGCCTTTCTGTTTGTACATGGATGTGTATGGCTAATCAACTTGTTAATTACGCCCCTACTATGACACTTGTAACCAATTGTGATTGTCACCCCCATGTAGGGGCGGGGGGATCTAGAACCCCAGCCTTTCTGTCTGTACATGGATGTGTATGGCTAATCAACTTGGTAATTACGCCCCTACTATGACACTTGTAACCAACTGTGATTGTCTCCCCCATGTAGGGGCGGAGGGATCTAGTACCCCAGCCTACCTGTTTGTACATGGATGTGTATGGCTAATCAACTTGGTAATTACGCCCCTACTATGACACTTGTAACCAATTGTGATTGTCACCCCCATGTAGGGGCGGTGGGATCTAGTACCCCAGCCTTTCTGTCGGTACATGGATGTGTATGGCTAATCAACTTGGTAATTACGACCCTACTATGACACTTGTAACCAACTGTGATTGTCACACCCATGTAACGGCGGGGGGATCTAGTACCCCAGCCTTTCTGTTTGTACATGGATGTGTATGGCTAATCAACTTGGTAATTACGCCCCTACTATGGCACTTGTAACCAATTGTGATTGTCACCCCCGTGTAGGGGCGGGGGGATATAGTACCCCAGCCTTTCTGTCTGTATATGGATGTGTATGGCTAATCAACTTGGTAATTACGCCACTACTATGGCACTTGCAACCAACTGTGATTGTCACCCCCATGTAGGGGCGGGGGGATCTAGTACCCCAGCCTTTCTGTTTGTACATGGATGTGTATGGCTAATCAACTTGGTAATTACGCCCCTACCATGGCACTTGTAACCAACTGTGATTGTCACCCCAGGGTAGGGGCGGGGGGATCTAGTTCCCCAACCTTTCTGTTTGTACATGGATGTGTACGGCTAATCAACTTGGTAAATACGCCCCTACTATGGCACTTGTAACCAATTGTGATTGTCACCCCCATGTAGGGGCGGGGGGATCTAGTACCCCAACCATTCTGTTTGTACATAGATGTGTACGGCTAATCAACTTGGTAATTAAGCCCCTACTATGGCACTTGTAACCAACTGTGATTGTCACCCCCATGTAGCGGCGGGGGGATTTGTACCCCAGCCTGTTCATGGATGTTATGGCTACAACTTGGTAATTACGCCCCTGTAACCAACTGTGATTGTCTATTAGGGGCGGGGGGATCTAGTACCCCAGCCTTTCTGTTTGTACATGGATGTGTACGGTAATTACGCCCCTACTATGGCACTTGTAACCAACTGTGATTGTCACCCCCATGTAGGGGCGGGGGGATCTAGTACCCCAGCCTTTCTGTCTGTACATGGATGTGTATGGCTAATCAACTTGGTAATTACGCCCCTACTATGACACTTGTAACCAATTGTGATTGTCACCCCCATGTAGGGCGGGGGGATCTAGTACCCCAGCCTTTCTACTTTGTACATGGATGTGTATGGCCTTTCTGTTTGTACATGGATGTGTATGGCTAATCAACTTGGTAATTACGCCCCTACTATGGCACTTGTAACCAACTGTGATTGTCACCCCCATGTAGGGGCGGGGGGATCGAGTACCCCAGCCTTTCTGTTTGTACATGGATGTGTATGGCTAATCAACTTGGTAATTACGCCCCTACTATGGCACTTGTAACCAATTGTGATTGTCACCCCCGGGTAGGGGCGGGGGGATATAGTACCCCAGCCTTTCTGTCTGTACATGGATGTGTATGGCTAATCAACTTGGTAATTACGCCACTACTATGGCACTTGCAACCAACTGTGATTGTCACCCCCATGTAGGGGTGGGGGGATCTAGTACCCTAGCCTTTCTGTTTGTACATGGATGTGTATGGCTAATCAACTTGGTAATTACGCCCCTACTATGACACTTGTAACCAACTGTGATTGTCACCCCCATGTAGGGGCGGGGGGATCGAGTATCCCAGCCTTTCTGTTTGTACATGGATGTGTATGGCTAATCAACTTGGTAATTACGCCCCTACTATGGCACTTGTAACCAATTGTGATTGTCACCCCGGGTAGGGGCGGGGGGATTTAGTACCCCAACCTTTCTGTTTGTACATGGATGTGTACGGCTAATCAAGTTGGTAATTACGCCCCTACTATGGCACTTGTAACCAATTGTGATTGTCACCCCCATGTAGGGGCGGGGGGATCTAGTACCCCAACCATTCTGTTTGTACATGGATGTGTACGGCTAATCAACTTGGTAATTAAGCCCCTACTATGGCACTTGTAACCAACTGTGATTGTCACCCCCATGTAGGGGCGGGGGGATCTATACCCCAGCCTTTCTGTTTGTACATGTATGTGTATGGCTAATCAACTTGGTAATTACGCCCCTACTATGGCACTTGTAACCAACTGTGATTGTCATCCCCATGTAGGGGCGGGGGATCGAGTACCCCAGCCTTTCTGTTTGTACATGGATGTGTATGGCTAATCAACTTGGTAATTACGCCCCTACTATGACACTTGTAACCAACTGTGATTGTCACCCCCATGTAGGGGCGGGGGGATCGAGTACCCCAGCCTTTCTGTTTGTACATTGATGTGTATGACTAATCAACTTGGTAATTACGCCCCTACTACGACACTTGTAACCAACTGTGATTGTCACCCCCGGGTAGGGGCGGGGGGATCTAGTACCCCAGCCTTTCTGTTTGTACATGGATGTGTATGGCTAATCAACTTGGTAATTACGCCCCTACTATGGCACTTGTAACCAATTATGATTGTCACCCCCATGTAGGGGCGGGGGATCTAGTACCCCAGCCTTTCTGTTTGTACATGGATGTGTATGGCTAATCAACTTGGTAATTACGCCCCTTCTATGGCACTTGTAACCAATTGTGATTGTCACCCCGGGTAGGGGCGGGGGGATCTAGTACCCCAACCTTTCCGTTTGTACATGGATGTGTACGGCTAATCAACTTGGTAATTACGCCCCTACTATGGCACTTGTAACCAACTGTGATTGTCACCCCCATGTAGGGGCGGGGGGATCTAGTACCCCAGCCTTTCTGTTTGTACATGTATGTGTATGGCTAATCAACTTGGTAATTACGCCCCTACTATGGCACTTGTAACCAACTGTGATTGTCACCCCCATGTAGGGGGGGGGATCGAGTACCCCAGCCTTTCTGTTTGTACATGGATGTGTATGGCTAATCAACTTGGTAATTACGCCCCTACTATGACACTTGTAACCAACTGTGATTGTCACCCCCATGTAGGGGCGGGGGGATCTAGAACCCCAGCCTTTCTGTCTGTACATGGATGTGTATGGCTAATCAACTTGGTAATTACGCCCCTACTATGACACTTGTAACCAACTGTGATTGTCACCCCCATGTAGGGGCGGGGGGATCTAGTACCCCAGCCTTTCTGTTTGTACATGGATGTGTATGGCTAATCAAATTGTTAATTACGTCCCTACTATGACACTTGTAACCAACTGTGATTGTCACCCCTATGTAGGGGCGGGGGATCTAGTACCCCAGCCTTTCTGTTTGTACATGGATGTGTACGGCTAATCAACTTGGTAATTAGCCCCTACTATGGCACTTGTAACCAACTGTGATTGTCACCCCCGGGAAGGGGCGGGGGGATCTAGTACCCCAGCCTTTCTGCCTGTACATGGATGTGTATGGCTAATCAACTTGGTAATTACGCCCCTACTATGGCACTTGTAACCAATTGTGATTGTCACCCCCATGTAGGGGCGGGGGGATCTAGTACCCCAGCCTTTCTGTTTGTACATGGATGTGTATGGCTAATCAACTTGGTAATTACGCCCCTACTATGACACTTGTAACCAACTGTGATTTTCACCCCCATGTAGGGGCGGGGGGATCTAGTACCCCTGTCTTTCTGTCTGTACATGGATGTGTATGGCTAATCAACTTGGTAATTACGCCCCTACTATGACACTGGTAACCAACTGTGATTGTCACCCCCATGTAGGGGCGGGGGGATCTAGTACCCCAGCCTTTCTGTTTGTACATGGATGTGTATGGCTAATCAACTTGGTAATTACGCCCCTACTATGACACTTGTAACCAATTGTGTTTGTCACCCCCATGTAGGGGCGGGGGGATCTAGTACCCCAGCCTTTCTGTCTGTACATGGATGTGTATGGCTAATCAACTTGGTAATTACGCCCCTACTATGACACTTGTAACCAATTGTGATTGTCACCCCCATGTAGGGGCGGTGGGATCTAGTACCCCAGCCTTTCTGTTTGTACATGGATGTGTATGGCTAATCAACTTGGTAATTACGCCCCTACTATGGCACTTGTAACCAACTGTGATTGTCACCCCCATGTAGGGGCGGGGGGATCTAGAACCCCAACCTTTCAGTTTGTACATGGATGTGTATGGCTAATCAACTTGGTAATTACGACCCTACTATGACACTTGTAACCAACTGTGATTGTCACCCCCATGTATGGGCGGGGGGATCTAGTACCCCAGCCTTTCTGTTTGTACATGGATGTGTATGGCTAATCAACTTGGTAATTACGCCCCTACTATGGCACTTGCAACCAACTGTGATTGTCACCCCCATGTAGGGGTGGGGGGATCTAGTACCCTAGCCTTTCTGTTTGTACATGGATGTGTATGGCTAATCAACTTGGTAATTACGCCCCTACTATGGCACTTGTAACCAACTGTGATTGTCACCCCCGGGTAGGGGCGGGGGGATCTAGTACCCCAACCTTTCTATTTGTACATGGATGTGTACGGCTAATCAACTTGGTAAATACGCCCCTACTATGGCACTTGTAACCAATTGTGAATGTCACCCCCATGTAGGGGCGGGGAGATCTAGTACCCCAACCATTCTGTTTGTACATGGATGTGTACGGCTAATCAACTTGGTAATTAAGCCCCTACTATGGCACTTGTAACCAACTGTGATTGTCACCCCCATGTAGGGGCGGGGGGATCTAGTACCCCAGCCTTTCTGTTTGTACATGTATGTGTATGGCTAATCAACTTGGTAATTACGCCCCTACTATGGCACTTGTAACCAACTGTGATTGTCACCCCCATGTAGGGGCGGGGGGATCGAGTACCCCAGCCTTTCTGTTTGTACATGGATGTACGGTAATCAGCGAGCGTTACGCCCCTACTATGACCTTGTAACCAGCGCTGTGATTGTCTACTTCACATGTAGAGGTGGGGATCGAGTACCCACAGCAACTTTCTGTTGTACATGGATGTGGCTAATCAGCAGTAATTACGCCACTACTAGCCGGCGCAGCCAACTGTGATTGTCCCTACTTATTGTAGGGTGGGGGATCTAGTACCCTGGCCTTTCTGTTTTGTACATGGATGTGTATGGCTAATCAGCAGTAATTACGCCCTACTATGACGCCTTAACCAGCTGTGATTGTCACTACATGTGTAGGGGCGGGGGATCGAGTATCCCAGCCTTTCTGTTTTGTACATGAATGTGTAGTGATAGCTTGAAGTAATTACGCCTACTATGGCACTTGTAACCAATTGTGATTGTCACCCCGGGTGGGGCAGAGTTAGTACTTAACCTTTCTATTTGTACATGGATGTGTACGGCTAATCAACTTGGTAAATACGCCCCTACTATGGCACTTGTAACCAATTGTGAATGTCACCCCCATGTAGGGGCGGGGAGATCTAGTACCCCAACCATTCTGTTTGTACATGGATGTGTACGGCTAATCAACTTGGTAATTAAGCCCCTACTATGGCACTTGTAACCAACTGTGATTGTCACCCCCATGTAGGGGCGGGGGGATCTAGTACCCCATCCTTTCTGTTTGTACATGTATGTGTATGGCTAATCAACTTGGTAATTACGCCCCTACTATGGCACTTGTAACCAACTGTGATTGTCACCCCCATGTAGGGGGGGGGGATCGAGTACCCCAGCCTTTCTGTTTGTACATGGATGTGTATTGCTAATAAACTTGGTAATTACGCCCCTACTATGACACTTGTAACCAACTGTGATTGTCACCCCCATGTAGGGGCGGGGGGATCTAGTACCCCAGCCTTTATGTTTGTACATGGATGTGTACGGCTAATCAACTTGGTAATTACGCCCCTACTATGGCACTTGTAACCAACTGTGATTGTCACCCCCATGTAGGGGCGGGGGGATCTAGTACCCCAGCCTTTCTGTTTGTACATGGATGTGTATGGCTAATCAACTTGGTAATTACGCCCCTACTATGGCACTTGTAACCAATTGTGATTGTGACCCCCATGTAGGGGCGGGGGGATCTAGTACACCAGCCTTTCTGTTTGTACATGGATGTGTATGGCTAATCAACTTGGTAATTACGCCCCTTCTATGGCACTTGTAACCAATTGTGATTGTCACCCCGGGTAGGGGCGGGGGGATCTAGTACCCCAACCTTTCCGTTTGTACATGGATGTGTACGGCTAATCAACTTGGTAATTACGCCCCTACTATGGCACTTGTAACCAACTGTGATTGTCACCCCCATGTAGGGGCGGGGGGATCTAGTACCCCAGCCTTTCTGTTTGTACATGTATGTGTATGGCTAATCAACTTGGTAATTACGCCCCTACTATGGCACTTGTAACCAACTGTGATTGTCACCCCCATGTAGGGGGGGGGATCGAGTACCCCAGCCTTTCTGTTTGTACATGGATGTGTATGGCTAATCAACTTGGTAATTACGCCCCTACTATGACACTTGTAACCAACTGTGATTGTCACCCCCATGTAGGGGCGGGGGGATCTAGTACCCCAACCTTTCTGTTTGTACATGGATGTGTATGGCTAATCAACTTGGTAATTACGCCCCTACTATGACACTTATAACCAACTGTGATTGTCACCCCCATGTAGGGACGGGGGGATCTAGTACCCCAACCTTTCTGTTTGTACATGGATGTGTATGGCTAATCAACTTGGTAATTACGCCCCTACTATGACACTTGTAACCAACTGTGATTGTCACCCCCATGTAGGGGCGGGGGGATCTAGTACCCCAGCCTTTCTGTTTGTACATGGATGTGTACGGCTAATCAACTTGGTAATTAAGCCCCTACTATGGCACTTGTAACCAACTGTGATTGTCACCCCCATGTAGGGGCGGGGGGATCTAGAACCCCAACCTTTCTGTTTGTACATGGATGTGTATGGCTAATCAACTTGGTAATTACGCCCCTACTATGGCACTTGTAACCAACTGTGATTGTCACCCCCATGTAACGGCGGGGGGATCTAGTACCCCAGCCTTTCTGTTTGTACATGGATGTGTATGGCTAATCAACTTGGTAATTACGCCCCTACTATGACACTTGTAACCAACTGTGACTGTCACCCCCATGTAGGGGCGGGGGGATCTAGTACCCCAGTCTTTCTGTCTGTACATGGATGTGTATGGCTAATCAACTTGGTAATTACGCCCCTACTATGACACTGGTAACCAACTGTGATTGTCACCCCCATGTAGGGGCGGGGGGATCTAGTACCCCAGCCTTTCTGTTTGTACATGGATGTGTATGGCTAATCAACTTGGTAATTACGCCCCTACTATGACACTTGTAACCAATTGTGTTTGTCACCCCCATGTAGGGGCGGGGGGATCTAGTACCCCAGCCTTTCTGTCTGTACATGGATGTGTATGGCTAATCAACTTGGTAATTACGCCCCTACTATGACACTTGTAACCAATTGTGATTGTCACCCCCATGTAGGGGCGGTGGGATCTAGTACCCCAGCCTTTCTGTTTGTACATGGATGTGTATGGCTAATCAACTTGGTAATTACGCCCCTACTATGGCACTTGTAACCAACTGTGATTGTCACACCCATGTAGGGGCGGGGGGATCGAGTACCCCAGCCTTTCTGTTTGTACATGGATGTGTATGGCTAATCAACTTGGTAATTACGCCCCTACTATGGCACTTGTAACCAATTGTGATTGTCACCCCCGGGTAGGGGCGGGGGGATATAGTACCCCAGCCTTTCTGTCTGTACATGGATGTGTATGGCTAATCAACTTGGTAATTACGCCACTACTATGGCACTTGCAACCAACTGTGATTGTCACCCCCATGTAGGGGTGGGGGATCTAGTACCCTAGCCTTTCTGTTTGTACATGGATGTGTATGGCTAATCAACTTGGTAATTACGCCCCTACTATGGCACTTGTAACCAACTGTGATTGTCACCCCCGGGTAGGGGCGGGGGGATCTAGTACCCCAACCTTTCTATTTGTACATGGATGTGTACGGCTAATCAACTTGGTAAATACGCCCCTACTATGGCACTTGTAACCAATTGTGATTGTCACCCCCATGTAGGGGCGGGGGGATCTAGTACCCCAACCATTCTGTTTGTACATGGATGTGTACGGCTAATCAACTTGGTAATTAAGCCCCTACTATGGCACTTGTAACCAACTGTGATTGTCACCCCCATGTAGGGGCGGGGGGATCTAGTACCCCAGCCTTTCTGTTTGTACATGTATGTGTATGGCTAATCAACATGGTAATGACGCCCCTACTATGGCACTTGTAACCAACTGTGATTGTCACCCCCATGTAGGGGCGGGGTCGAGTACTGGCCTTTCTGTTTGTACATGGATTGTGTATGGCTAATCAACTTGGTAATTACGCCCTACTATGACACTTGTAACCAACTGTGATTGTCACCCCATGTAGGGGGTGGGGGATCGAAGTACCCCAGCCTTTCTGTTTGTACATGGATGTGTATGACTGTAATCAACTTGGTAATTACGCCTACTATGACGCACTTTTAATAACTGTGATTGTCACCCCAGGTGAAATGAGGGGGATCTAGTACCCAGCCTTTCTGTTTGTACATGGATGTGTATGGCTAATCAAACTTGGTGATTACATACCTACTATGGCATAACCAACTGTGATTGTCACCCCGAGGTAGAACAGGGATGTAGTACCCAGCCTTTCTGTTTGGCCTACAGGATGTGTACATTTCAATCAACTTAGTAATTACGCCCCTACTATGGCACTTGTAACCAACTGTGATTGTCACCCCCGGGTAGGGGCGGGGGGATCTAGTACCCCAGCCTTTCTGTCTGTACATGGATGTGTATGGCTAATCAACTTGGTAATTACGCCCCTACTATGGCACTTGTAACCAATTGTGATTGTCACCCCCATGTAGGGGCGGGGGGATCTAGTACCCCAGTCTTTCTGTCTGTACATGGATGTGTATGGCTAATCAACTTGGTAATTACGCCCTTACTATGACACTTGTAACCAACTGTGATTGTCACCCCCATGTAGGGGCGGGGGGATCTAGTACCCCAACCTTTCTGTTTGTACATGGATGTGTATGGCTAATCAATTTGGTAATTACGCCCCTACTATGACACTTGTAACCAACTGTGATTGTCACCCCCATGTAGGGGCGGGGGGATCTAGTACCCCAGCCTTTCTGTTTGTACATGGATGTGTATGGCTAATCAACTTGGTAATTACGCCCCTACTATGGCACTTGTAACCAATTGTGATTGTCACCCCCTGGTAGGGGCGTGGGGATATAGTACCCCAGCCTTTCTGTCTGTACATGGATGTGTACGGCTAATCAACTTGGTAATTACGCCCCTACTATGGCACTTGTAACCAACTGTGATTGTCACCCCCGGGTAGGGGCGGGGGGATCTAGTACCCCAGCCTTTCTGTCTGTACATGGATGTGTATGGCTAATCAACTTGGTAATTACGCCCCTACTATGGCACTTGTAACCAATTGTGATTGTCACCCCCATGTAGCGCCGGGGGGATCTAGTACCCCAGTATTTATGTTTGTACATGGATGTGTATGGCTAATCAACTTGGTAATTACGACCCTACTATGACACTTGTAACCAACTGTGATTGTCACCCCCATGTAACGGCGGGGGGATCTAGTACCCCAGCCTTTCTGTTTGTACATGGATGTGTATGGCTAATCAACTTGGTAATTACGCCCCTACTATGGCACTTGTAACCAACTGTGATTGTCACCCCCATGTAGGGGCGGTGGGATCTAGTACCCCAGCCTTTCTGTTTGTACATGGATGTGTATGGCTAATCAACTTGGTAATTACGCCCCTTCTATGGCACTTGTAACCAATTGTGATTGTCACCCCCGGGTAGGGGCGGGGGGATATAGTACCCCAGCCTTTCTGTCTGTACATGGATGTGTATGGCTAATCAACTTGGTAATTACGCCCCTACTATGGCACTTGTAACCAATTGTGATTGTCACCCCCATGTAGGGGCGGGGGGATCTAGTACCCCAGTATTTCTGTTTGTACATGGATGTGTATGGCTAATCAACTTGGTAATTACGACCCTACTATGACACTTGTAACCAACTGTGATTGTCACCCCCATGTAGGGGCGGGGGGATCTAGTACCCCAGCCTTTCTGTTTGTACATGGATGTGTATGGCTAATCAACTTGGTAATTACGCCCCTACTATGACACTTGTAACCAACTGTGATTGTCACCCCCATGTAGGGGCGGGGGGATCTAGTACCCCAGCCTTTCTGTTTGTACATGGATGTGTATGGCTAATCAAATTGGTAATTACGTCCCTACTATGACATTTGTAACCAACTGTGATTGTCACCCCTATGTAGGGGCGGGGGATCTAGTACCCCAGCCTTTCTGTTTGTACATGGATGTGTACGGCTAATCAACTTGGTAATTAAGCCCCTACTATGGCACTTGTAACCAACTGTGATTGTCACCCCCGGGTAGGGGCGGGGGGATCTAGTACCCCAGCCTTTCTGTCTGTACATGGATGTGTATGGCTAATCAACTTGGTAATTACGCCCCTACTATGACACTTGTAACCAATTGTGATTGTCACCCCCATGTAGGGGCGGTGGGATCTAGTACCCCAGCTTTTCTGTTTGTACATGGATGTGTATGGCTAATCAACTTGGTAATTACGCCCCTACTATGGCACTTGTAACCAACTGTGATTGTCACACCCATGTAACGGTATGGGGATCTAGCACCCCAGCCTTCTGTTTGTACATGGATGTGTACGCTTAATCAACTGGTAATTACGCCTCTACTACATGCACTTGTAACCAACTGTGATTGTCACTCCCATGAAGTGGACTAGTACCCCAGCCTTCTTGGTTTGTACACATGGATGTGTATGGCTAATCAACTTGGTAATTACGCCCCCTTCTATGGCACTTGTAACCACCTCAGATTGTCACCCCTGGTAGGGCGGGGATATAGTACCCCAGCCTTTCTGTCTGTACATGGATGTGTATGCCTAATCAACTTGGTAATTACGCCCCTACTATGGCACTTGTAACCAATTGTGATTGTCACCCCCATGTAGGGGCGGGGGGATCTAGTACCCCAGCCTTTCTGTTTGTACATGGATGTGTATGGCTAATCAACTTGGTAATTACGCCCCTACTATGACACTTGTAACCAACTGTGATTGTCACCCCATGTAGGGGCGGGGGGATCTAGTACCCCAGTATTTCTGTCTGTACATGGATGTGTATGGCTAATCAACTTGGTAATTACGCCCCTACTATGACACTTGTAACCAACTGTGATTGTCACCCCCATGTAGGGGCGGGGGGATCTAGTACCCCAGCCTTTCTGTTTGTACATGGATGTGTATGGGTAATCAACTTGGTAATTACGCCCCTACTATGGCACTTGTAACCAATTGTGATTGTCACCCCCATGTAGGGGCGGGGGGATCTAGTACCCCAGCCTTTCTGTTTGTACATGGATGTGTATGGCTAATCAACTTGGTAATTACGCCCCTACTATGGCACTTGTAACCAATTGTGATTGTCACCCCCATGTAGGGGCGGGGGGATCTAGTACCCCAGCCTTTCTGTTTGTACATGGATGTGTATGGCTAATCAACTTGGTAATTACGCCCCTTCTATGGCACTTGTAACCAATTGTGATTGTCACCCCGGGTAGGGGCGGGGGGATTTAGTACCCCAACCTTTCTGTTTGTACATGGATGTGTACGGCTAATCAAGTTGGTAATTAAGCCCCTACTATGGCACTTTTAACCAACTGTGATTGTCACCACCATGTAGGGGCGGGGGGATCTATACCCCAGCCTTTCTGTTTGTACATGTATGTGTATGGCTAATCAACTTGGTAATTACGCCCCTACTATGACACTTGTAACCAACTGTGATTGTCAACCCCATGTAGGGGCGGGGGGATCGAGTACCCCAGCCTTTCTGTTTGTACATGGATGTGTATGACTAATCAACTTGGTAATTACGCCCCTACTACGACACTTGTAACCAACTGTGATTGTCACCCCCGGGTAGGGGCGGGGGGATCAAGTACCCCAGCCTTTCTGTCTGTACATGGATGTGTATGCCTAATCAACTTGGTAATTACGCCCCTACTATGGCACTTGTAACCAATTGTGATTGTCACCCCCATGTAGGGGCGGGGGGATCTAGTACCCCAGCCTTTCTGTTTGTACGTGGATGTGTATGGCTAATCAACTTGGTAATTA